>WAAG01042445.1:17707-43698 GCA_013390105.1 Tichodroma muraria | reverse complement strand
GAGAAAACTCTCATTGAACCCACAACTCCAAGTGCTTGGAACTCAAATATTGTGAAACTTCGGGCAAAACTGGGGGAGTTAAAAATTATGCAACGTAGACTGAGTGCAGTGCTGATCCAGTGTCCTCCCTGCAGCCCCATCCAGGGAAAACCAATTAACTGGGGATGGTGAGGAGGAGGAGGAGGAAGGAGCCGGTGGAGCTGTGGGATGCTGCAGCTTTGCTTTGCTCTTGGAGAGGCAGCAAAAAAGACCCTCGGAGCCTTCAGGAATGGGCACCTTCCATGGGCAGTCGTGGAAGCCCAGGATGGGTTGGGTGGGGAGGGACCTGAAAGCTCACCCAGTTGCACCCCGAGCTCTTGCTGCCACGGAAAATGCAGCTCCTGCAGCTGCCCTGCCCCAGATGCTCTGCCTGTGGCAGCTTTTCCTGCACGAGAGCTGCTCCTGTCGCTCCCTTCCCGTCCCCAGGTTGTCCCAGGGAAGTGCTGGAGGATCCCTGGAGGTCCCTCCACCGATCCCCTGCTGCTCTGGGCACCCCCCAGCCCCTCCCAGCCCTCCCGAGGGTGCCGAGCTGCTCGTTTTTGGCACCCCATGCTCTGAACGGTGCAGCCTGGTGGCTTCTCCTGCAGTGCTGAGACAAAACTACATTTCCTGTTTAGAGAGAGAGAGAGCTCGGGCTTCAAACAGCCTGAGCTGCTGGGAGCTGCTGCAGCTCCTTCCAGCGGCTTTCCCCTCTTTTTGAAGGTGCTTTAGATGCAATTTAACAAATCCCAGCATCACTCCTGACTGGCACAGAAGTTTTTTAACCACCAGCTCATCAGGGGAGATCCTTCTAAAAGCCCCAGTGTGAATTCCCACCTTTGCACCCGAGGCAGCAGCACTGGACGCCCCCAAAGTTGTTTTGTTTTGCATTTCTCTACCACTTTTCCACCTTGGGATCTGAAAGTTTGGTAAATACTCCCTGCAGCCTCCCCGGGTGGGGTGCTGAGGTCGGGTTTGTGCTCTCTGCCTCCAGAAAGGTTTGGGCTGTGAGTCAGCAGCCAAGGTCAGGGCTTGAATTTTCTGTAACCAGGCACAAAACGGGTTTAAAGACACCCCGGGCCGAGCTGGGGCTTCCAGAGCAAATCAGAGCAGCCACAAAATCGCTGCGTGGAGAGGATTCTCCCCTCGGGGCTGCAGCGGGAGAATCCGAGCTGTCACAGCCCGTCCTGAGCCCAGGGTGAGCCTGAGGCTCCTCCTGCTCCCTGCATCCTCATTTTCTCTGCCACGAGTGATGCTGCCTGACCCCTGACAATATTCTGGTCGATGCCATGAGCCCAGCTTGGCTGGATCCTTCAGGTTTAGGCACGAGCAGGGCTGATCTCTGCTGGGATCTAATCAGGCTGGAGCAGCTGAGGCGGCCGTTGCCTCTGTATTTCCTCTGCTTGATAAATAATTCTACTTTGCAGGTTCCCACCACGGCTCAGTCCCGCTTTATTCTGGCCCTGCTTCAGAAAAATGATCCATTTTTGAGCCCAGGACTGGGTCTAGTAAAATAATCACAGTAAATAAAGCCAGGCTCTTGTGTGGGTGCCCAAGTTTAGGCTCCCTGCACTCAGAGTTCCTCACGGAGCCAATCCTGCACAGCAGGGGCAGAGGAGATAAAGGCCCAAGAGAGAAAATTCCTCTCCGGAGAGGGAGAGCAGAGCTGCAGCTCCAGCCCATGGCTGCTTTCCACGGAGGGACGGAGCGCCTGGCTGGAATTTCAAGGGATTTTTGCCACAAAGATTCCTTTATCAACAAGTTGCCCCCAACCCCCGAGCGTGGGTCAGCAGCGCTGCCAGTGCTGCATCACAGGGAGACGAAATCAGGGCTGCGAAGGCTCTGCTCCCAGGAAAAAGGGACAGGACAAGGGAAACGGCCTCAGAGGTTGGACATCAGCAGGAATTTCCTCATGGAAAGGGCGGTCAGGCCTTGCAGCTGCCCAGGGAGGTTTGGAGCGCCCATCCCTGGGTGTCCAAGCAACTCCTGGATGTTCCAGGAATTCGCACAATTCCACTGAGTGCTCTGGGCTGGGGATCGGGCACAGGTTGGATTTGGTGACCCTCAGGGGATTTTCTCACCTAAGTAATTCTGAGATGCACAGCAGACCCTCCGTAGGAGATTTCAGTCTACTCTGTACTGGTGTGAACTAATAAATGTTCATTTTTCTGGTGGCTTTCGAGAGAAACGAGGCTTTCTGTGACCTCCCTCCCCACGTCCTGCTGGTGGTGCAGATGGCCCTGGAGCTGTCACACTCTCTGGCCTGTGCCACCCTCTCAGGGACATCCAAGAGCGTCCAGCACCACCACAGGCTGTAATTTCTGCTTCCAAACTGCCTCAACCAGCATCACCCAGTGACTCAGAGCCCGGAATAGAAGACTGGAAACTGAAATTCATGCTCTGACCACTGAGCCCTGTAGAGCCCAGCTCCGTGTTTGGGAATCCACCTTGGGAGAGTCATTTGCTCCAGTGCTAAAGAGGCAGGAAAATAGAAAAAAAAAAAATAAAAATAAACCAGCACTAATAGCTATTTAATTGCTTGTGAACTTCTCTGACTAAAAAACAGGGGCAGCTCTCCCCACCCAAATTTGGGTTCTGGCCCTTTCCCAGCTGAAGTCATGGCCCAGCTCTCCAGCGTTTCTTGTTTGGTGTTTTTTATTACCGAGTTCCTATCTGCATCTGGACTGCCAAAAATGCCTTTTTTTCCTCCCAGGAAACAGCAGTGCCGTTTCTCCTCGTCAGCCACCCCAGCGAGTGAGCTCTCATCAGCTCAAGTGACAGCAAACGCAGGTGCTCCTCTGCTTTTTTCTGTGCAGGGCGAGTCCTCCCAGCAAACTTTGGGAGGGAACAGCTGTTCCCAGTGAAAAAACCACCAGCCCTGCTGACCCAAGCTGAAATGTGACGTGGAAATGGGATTTTTGACCTTGAGAGCTACAAAGTTGCTCCAAAGGAGGGACCCTGCGAAGATTAAAAATAACTAATCTTTGTAATGCTTCTGTAGCTCATAGAGCTGAGCGAATTCATCCCAAAACAAAGGGCCAAAGCTTTAAATAGCACAAAGTAGCACAAGGCTTTTGATGAGTTTTTGAAGTCTTCAGCTGGAGAACTCGCCCGAGCACTCGCAAACATTTTATTTAGGAACAGCTGGTTTTCTCAACTGCGTTCTTGTCTCATTTTTCCTCTCGTTTCGCTCACACACACAGAATAAAGATACTTGTTGCTGCAGATGTTTAGGGGAGGCTGCTCTGTCAGAGGGTTCTCGTCCCCAAGGCTGTGTGGGTGAATAGAACCTTGATTTTCCCTCAGTTTAGGGTTCGGTTTAGCTCCTGTTTTTCGAGTTGGGTGCTGATACAATGTCTAGATCTCGCTCTCTGTATAAATGGATATATTTTGTGTCCTTCTCCCTCGCACGCCATGTGGGTTTGAGCATTCATCCACCATGAATAATGTCCAGGACCAGGTCACAAACTTCCCATAGCGGGGGCTCTATTTGCATCCAATCCAGGCCATTACAGGGAACCACCAGCTCAGAGAACCCAAACAAACCCAGAAACTGCTCCTGCTGCGGGTAAAGCTCCGGCGGGAAGGGGGGAAGAGAAAGGGATGGCGGAAAGGGGGAATTTTTTTCAAAGAAAAATTTGAAAATTTGTATTTGGGGTGAGCTGGACCCATCCTGTAGGATGGACCGGCTGAAGGGGGTGGTGATGGGGCAGTGGTGAGGGCTCGGGAACGGGGCCGAGGAAACGAGGCTGTTCTCCCGCGGCGCTGCCCGGCTCGGATGCTCCTGCGCTGGGGCTGCTGCGGGCGAACAAAACGAAATAAGAGAAAGCCCCGCGCTTGGGGAAGCGGAGCAGGAGAGTGCATTTTGCATTTTGCATTTTGCATTTTGCATTTTGCATTTTGCATTTTGCATTTTGCGTTTTGCAGGTGGGGCTGTGGGAGGCTGCGCTGCCCTCCCCGAGCCCCGGGGCAGCGCCCCGTGCCCGGAGCTCTCCCCAAACTCCTCGTTCTTGCAGGGACATCCGCGGGGACCGCGCCGGTTTAAAGATTTCTGAACGGGCTGAGAGTTTGGGAAGCGGGATGGACTCGCAGAAATCCTGACGACTTGCCGGGACAGGTCAGTGAATCCGTAGAATCCAAGCGCGGCAGCGCCTGGCAAAGGGGAGCTTTCATTGCCCCTGGTTCTTCTTGGGTTTGGTGCTTCCCTTCAGCTCTGTGCGGTCTGCTGCCTCGACAGCCGTCCCTAGATGCCATAATGGGGGTAATTCCAGGGATTCCTGAACTGGCAGGACTCGAGATTTTGGTGGTAAAACGCTGCAGTTGTTTATGATAAACATAAACTACCGGGCTCATTTGTCTCCCCACGGGTGACAGCTTTAGGAGGAAGGGAGAAGCGCTAAAATAAACTTATTCATTTTATGCTGGTGATGGCCAGACCTGGCAAGATGCTCTATTTCCTTTTTTTTTTATGTTTCAAACAAACAAGCACAAAACTGGGAGGGAAGCACATCAGGAACAGCTTCCCTGCTGCTCACCTGGACCTGTTAGACTCACGAGCAGCACCGAGGAAGTGGCCAGGCTCCAGATCCCATTTGTGCCCTTTTCTGGATCTAGATGTGATTCAGGAGAGCAGCCCTTACGCGTGTAACACGAGAATATCTCGGAATTTATAGAAATAGAGCATGAGTAAGAACTTCAAAAGTACCCAAATGACCTGGGCACTGAAGTCATGCAGACACTCCTGAAAAACGTGTACCAGCCTTGAAACCTTTCCTATTATTCACCCCACCTGCAATTTTCTTTATTTTTTTCCTTTGTTTCAAATATGTGATGCTACCTGAACTTTCTGGCATCATCCAGAGCTGCTTTGCCTCGTGGGGAGTGGCACTGGAGCCGGGCTGCCAACCCTGGGATTCCAGGCTGTGCCTAAAACTCTGGATTTTATTGCCACGGAACATCGTGGATGCCAAGAGAGTTGGCTTATGGGATTTGGGGGGCGGAAAAAAAAAAAAAAAACAAGGATTAGAAATTTGATATGGATAACAAGAATCTCCAGAATTAATAGCAAATTAAATGAGAGCTTTACAGGGGATATAAATCTCTGTATTTCAGGGTATAAACCGATCTTGGGATTTAGGGAGGAAATTCTCCTTGCCGTGGCTGCTTTGGGGATGTTCCCAACAAACGGGGGCTGTGCAGTGACTCCTGGGGGTTCTGTGTCCTCTTCACGAGGTCCCAGTGAAAGCACCTGGAGCTCCAGGTGTGCTCCAGGTGTTCCAGGAGGCTGCTGGAATGTGCAGAACCGGCCTGGATGAGCAGCAGCACCGTCCCCTGCGAGCGAAGCAGTTTCACAGCTCACCGTCCCGGGGTAAAGCAGTTGTAGATGCCCCAGTGGGCTCCAGACAAACTCCCCCAGCAGCGCCGTTTTGGAGGAGCAAACTCCGTTTTTATCAGCAGATTTCTGTCCGTGTCCATGCTGTATCCACGGTGGGAGAGGCTGCAATCACTGGCCTGATCCCTGAGTTAAAGAATACAGCCCTGGGTCTACTTCATCTTCGCCAGAGTCCCTAGGAAATGATGTTTAGCATAAACTCTTGGTAACCTTTTCCCCAAACTGTTTATTTCACTGGAGCACTCAAGTGGCAGCGCTGGGGAGGGGAGGAGGGGTGCTTTTGGTTTTTTCTCCTGGAGTTTCATCTCTTTTCAGCCAAAGCCTCAGCACACGGAGCTCAGGGTGATGGCATTGGGAGTGCAGGCTCTTAAAATTAAAGAAATCGCCTTAGTGCCGTGCTCAGGGTCTGTTTTCCTCCTCTGCTTTGCTCCCTTCAGAGGTTTGCAGAGCTTTTGTGGCAGTGGGGATGGCTGAGCCTTCCAGAGGAGCTCTGAGTTTGTGTTCACCCCCAGGAGTGGCGGCTCTGGGGGCTGCTTTAGGCGCTTCTAAAGCGTTGCTGTCTCCCCATCGTGGCTGAGGCAACATCAAAGCAAAGCTTGGCCCGTTGGGTGAGATTTGGGGAGGTTTGTGATGGATTCGAGGCTCTGAGGGAGCCAGGAGGGAAGGGAGCAGAGGGGTGGGAGGTGGTGCTTGGGAATTGCAGGGGTAAAGCCTTGTTAGGAGCAGGGAGAGCAGAGGGGATGGAGAAGGAGCCACAGAAACCCAAAATGGGCTGGATTTCCTTTGTTTGGAAATAATCCCATCAGGTGATGGTGCCCTGCGGCTCATGGAGCGGGCAGCCAGCCTAGGACGGCTCATGGTAGCTAAAACCCAGCCCAAACAGCTAAAACCCAGCCCAAACAGCTAAAACCCAGCCCAAACAGCCACCCTGGCAAGTCTTGTGACCCCTCAGCCGTGTTCAACCCATGATCAAAGCTGAGTGTGGAGCAAGGGAGTCATGAGAAGCTCGTGAGCAGCTGTCAGCTCTCCTCAGTGCTGATTTCTTGGTTTCTGATTGTTTAATATCAGACCATCCATGTGAGAACAGGGACCCCAGCTCAGCTGGGGAAGGGGTTGGAGATCCTCAGGGGCAAATCCTGGCTTTTAGGAAGCAGAGGGAAGTTTTAAAACTGTCCCTGCAAGGTAGCCAAGCGTGGATCTGCACAACCTTGCACTCGCCACAAAGAAAAGAACGGGAAAACCATAAAATCAGGATTATTTAACAGTTCTGCGCCCCAGCATTCGGTTATCTAAGACTGATGATGTGAAACCTGTCCTGTTCCTTGTGCTGCTGTTGCTCCTCTCCGCTGGAAGAAGCTGATCCTGTGTCGTGGAGCTGCAGAAGTTGCTGATGTGCCCAACCCACTGAGCTGTGGAGTTGCTTGTTCAGAAAACAAAGCTGAGTGGAACTCTGAGGCCACCACTCCACTCCTGTTTGCCTGCGCGGTGTTCCTTGGAGGTCCCCTAATTTGTGCCCTTCCTCCTTGTTTTCATATCCTAAAATGTCAGCTCCTCTCGCCGTCCCCAAATATTTGCTTAACATTTTGCCAGCCTGCAGAAGAGGAGAAGCAGACCCCCGTGAATATTGTCTGGCAAAATAAGGAGGAATGTGGTCCCAAAGGCTCCTTTGTCTCGGGGCTGGAACACACACAGCAAGGAGCAGGTGCCTGATTTGCAGCTCTGAACCGTTTCTCCTCCTCTCTGTTGCTGCACACGAGCTGAAAGAAAGTGCTCTTAGTGCACATCCCAAGGACTGGCCCTGTCCTTCATCCGGGGAAACCTTGTGGGTTGTTGATCTGGGGATTTCAGAGCCAGCTCTTGGTGACTTGCAGATGAATTGTCATCATGGCCAGGGCTGGAATGCTCAGGAGGTTTAAGGAGGCAAAGGAGTGAGGTTTATTTGAAAATAGCAACTTAAAACAATGCTGGGCGCTGGGGTTGGTTTGTGAGGTGTGAAAGTTTTTTCCTTTCGACCAAGGGAGCTGTTTTGGGGTTTTCCTTCCACCTTTGTTTTGGTGGGAGCTGAAGTGCTCCGTGGTGGTTTGTCTGCAGGAGCTGGGACTTGAGGAAAAACAGAAATATAATGAGTGCAGTGACTCAAATCCGTGCAGGTTGTCAGCACTCAGAAGACATTAATGTTCTCACAGAGCAGGATGGAGCCAGCTCCAGGAATGACGTGCACAGAGTTGTGGGCAGCACCGAAATCCTGCTTTAGATTTATGGCTCGAGACTTTGGGTGAAATGGGGCGTGCAGGAAAATCCCTGGATCACACTTTCCTTCCCAAACATTAGGAGTGAATCCTGCTGGGATCTGACTTACTGCATGAAGAAGCTGAGGTGAGGATCAGGCCTCAGCTCTGATGCTGTTTTACATCCCAGTTCCCTGTTCTTAATTTAGGATTCAATGAGCAGAACTGGCTCTTGGGTGGGATTTGAAGTGGCTGTGACCAAACCCATCCACCTTAACTGGACCTCGTGAGTGATTTTATCCCCGATGGTGATTTTGTGCCTTTTCCATCAGTCTGGGAACGTTGGGCTGGATCTGCCTCTGGAGCAGGATCCGCCACTGCTCCAGGGTGTCCTTTCCCCTCTCCCAAGGCTGTGGGGTCACTTCAGTGTGGAGAGGAGATACCCAAAGTGGGTTTTGGTCATCTCCAGGACCTGGGCTGACACCGAGTGTCCTGTTAGCGCCCTCCCTGTGATCACCTCGCTCTGCATTCCGGCGCGAATTACCGAATTCTCCCCTCGGAGCCGTGCAAAGGGAATAAAGGATTGTTGTGGTCACGGGGCGAACGCTTCCTCGGAGGTCGCCGGCGGCTCATAAATCCGGGGAGCCGGAGCACAAAGGGACAAGGAGGTGACAGTGGCAGCGGGCTGTGGTGCCAGGTACTGGCTCGTGGCGTGACAGAGGAGGGCTTTGTGCGGCCGGGCTCCAGAGGTGCGTTTGGGAATGCTGGTGACAAACGATTCCTGTGCGCCGGGGCGGCGGGAGCAGCTGGAGCGGCGCTGGAACAAAAGGCTGCTGTGCCCCGGCCAAGGCCGACTGAGCAATTAATGGGCCTGGAAGGGCTTTTCACCAGCACCGACCAAAGCCGGGTCTGGGAGAGAGGCTGGAGAGGGCTCTGAGCGTGCAAACCAAAAGGAGAGCGCGGGAATGACACGGGAGATAACTGGAGGGAGGCAAGGACGGACGGACGCTTCCCAGCTATTAAATCTTCCTAGCCCGTGGATATGGTTTCAGGGGGAATTCCTGCAGCCTCAGTGCTTGAGATGCCTCCGTTCAGGCTGGAGGACGCGCTGGTGGGAGCAGCCCCACCAGGGGAGGATGATTCCACAGGGCCTCCTTCATCTGTGGTTCCTCCCAAGAGGCCGCTCTCGTGCTGCCCCCAGATGCTCCCATTCATCCGTGGCCGGTGCTGACGGCAGGGGCTGAGCCTTTTGGGCACACGGGGAGTGCTGGCCGTCCCTCTGGACGGCTGGTGGCACACAGAAGGTGCTGGGCACCAGTCCCTGGCCAGCTCTCACTGGGCACAGCCCGCCCCAGGTGCCCTGGCCGCGTGCCCGAGGCAGCCCGGAGCACGCCGCAGGAAAATCGGAGCTCTCTCTGCTTCTGAACTTTAGCCCAGCAAATAATGGCAAGAGGCAGCCTGGCGTGGAGAGAAAATCCTGCCCCTGCTCAATCCTCGGTGCACAAACCTCCGTTCCTGCTTTTTAACGGCAAGCACGGGGTAATTTCAGCTCCCAGAGCTCTTTCCTGCCCGTCCCTCTTGTGCCCTGTGCCACAAACCCCCTCAGCAGCCCTGCTCAGAGGGCTCTGCAAAATCCAGGCAGCTTTGAACTTGAACCCCATGCCTAATTAGTAAAAAGCTAATAATTTAGGGCTGATGTTCTTTCCAGGGCTCAAAATAGAAGTGAGGTTCCTGTTTGGGTGGGGAGTGAGGGGGTGGTAAAAATGCCTCATTCCATTCACCTCCTGTAGAAATGGCAGCTCTGAGCCTTGCTTTTTTGTTGTTTTTTTTTAAAAACCAAAAAGTGGAAAATTTCCCTCCCAGATATTCCTCACTGCTCTGTTTTTTTTGGTGAATGCTAAATCCTTGCATGTTGTGAGTCCATAGCACATTAAACTGATAGTGAGAAGGGGGAAAGGAAAAAAAGCTTCTTAAATTCTCCATCAAGACCTTCCAGTGAAACTTATCTGCCTTAGAACATAAAAATCTGATTGCTCCTTATCTTTGCAATTATCAGGCAGAAATAAAATCATGGAATCTCCCGTTTTCAGTCCCAGGCCTCGTGGCTGGTGTGCCACGATAAGGAAAAGTCTCCCTGTTCTCCAGCAGGAATCTGAGGGCCCTCATTAACCCCGAGGGATTGATGTGCTGCAGGCAGGAGGCACAGCCTGGGCAGCTTTTGCTACCCCAGGCATGTGAAACTGCTTTTTTTTTTTTTTAACACCTCTCATCTGTGGATTTTGCCCTTAAAACACCCCAGAAAATTCCCATTATTCCCTGCACACCCTCCCCTCTGCCAGAGGGTGTCGATGTGACAGAAAGCCCCTTGGAATGTTGGCATAAACTCCCCTCCACGGCCAGAGGGGCGACTGGGAGGGTGAAAACGGAGTGGGGTGGGGGGACAAGGAGACCTCAGAGCAACCCCCAGTTTAAAACATTCGGAGAGTTTTGCTTCATTCCCTCTTCTCTGCAGGTCCCCACTGCCCGTTCCCGTGCCAGGGACACCAAGGGGGTGTCCTGAGCTCTGGGCACACCCCGGCTGTCCCCTGGCTGTGAGTGATGGGGGCTCAGCTCTCCCAGCTGTCCCGGGGCTATTCCTCACCCTGCAAAGGCTCTTTTGTCTCGTTCAAAGCCATGACCTCATTTTACAGACAGAAAACAGAGGGGGAGAAACCCCCCCCGACCTGCCAGGGGAGGTCAGAGGGGCGGCTGAGAGATCTGTTAGCATCCAGCTCCTCCGGCAGGGACACAAATAACCGGGATTGCGGAGCAGAAAATTGCCGTGGAGAGCAGGCCTAAGGACCATGTGATTACAGAAGGGGCCATTAGTTCTGTGTGTGTCCAGGCCTCCAAGGGTCTCCTTTGAGGAAGAGCACGAGGTCAGGATCCCGAAACTTGCAGCCTCGGAGGGGCTCTGGAAGTGTGTGCCTGGTGCTCTCCGAGGACGTGTGGAGTTTGGGTTGTTCCCTTTCCGCCCCCCGAGGAACAGGCTCCTGGCAAAAGCGGGGATGGTTGGAATTCAGTGTCGGGTGCTGGTGGCTCCTGCTGGGGTGAAATTTGTCTGACACAAATTCAGGGCACTGGGTGGGCACGGTTGGGGGGCAGGGACTCCCCTCAGCCCTGCTAAAACTCCACAGTTTGTTCCTGCAGCGCTCCAGCTGCTCCCTGGCCCAGGGGTTGGATTTGCAGTCGTGTCCAGCCTTGGCCTTTGCTCTGGGCCCTGGTTTTTGCTCAGACACCAGAACTGTCCTTTCCACCCCAAAGCCAGTCCCGGGACTCCTCTGGCCCCATGGCTGTCACAGCATCCCAGATAAAGCCGGGAACGACGGGGTAGAGCTTCTGGAGCTGCCTGGAAGCCACAGAGGAGCCGGAGCTGGCTTGCCCAGGGGTCAGATGTCCCCTCACGAAGCATTTCTGCTCCAGCTGCAAACAAGAAGTTCCAGTTTCGCTTCCCATTTTCCCAGCCCCGTGAGCAGACCCAGCAGAGCAGCGAGGGCTTCTGGCTCCCCGTCTCCTCCCCCTGTGACAGATGGGGAAATGATTCTCTTTCACTCAGCACTGCTGGTTACAGCTCGGGAGTTTTGTGTCAGTGTGTTCAGTGCTGAGCTGGCCCCTGTGGCCGCGGTGGCACTGCCACGTGGGTGCTCTGAGTGCCACCAGCTCCCGCTTGCTCTTCTGTTCCCCAGTCCCAGTTTGCTGGGGTAAGCACTTCCTGATCCCTGTTTTGGCTGAGAATTTTCCCTGGAAGGTTTCGGCAGTGCAGACGCAGGAGGGCCCGTGTGCTTGCTCAGGCAGGGCTGGTGGAGAGGGAGGATTCGTCCCTCGAAGCAGGGTGGTGAGGAGCAGCACAGAGCTCCCGTGCAGTCTAGGGAGCTGCAGTGGAAGGAAAAGCAGATCCCAAGTGTTCCCGGGATTTTGGTGAGTGTGGTTTGGCTTTGCTTTGCCTGTGGGGTCACGGGTGGAGATGCCCTGAGCCCTGGACAGTCCTGCTGTTTGTGCCGGGGGTTTTGAGGGACTGCCCCGTCCCAGGGCTCTGGGGACAGTGAGGACAGGGGGTGACGGTGCTGGATTCCCTGCAGGAGACGTTTGGATGCTCCCCTACAAGTGCAAGACCTTTGCAAGACTCACCTCTGCCGAGGACACGTCCGTGCGGCCGTCAGGGCACAGCAAACCCATCCCAGAGCCCCAGATTCCCTCTCAGTGGGTAACTGGGATGTCCAGCCAGCCTTACTGGGCTGGACCTGCTGCAGGCTCCAGGAATGGGGGGGTCTGAACCACATGTTGGCGTTTCAGCCCTGGGGAGGCCGCTGCCCTTTTTAAGTGTCCGTCTCTTTTTCCTTGCTCCTCACTTCCCGGGATTCCCTTTACAACCAGCCCATTGTGCTGTGGGCTCCAGCAGCTGGGTGGAGTGTTTCAGGCTCAAGTGTAATTTCAGTGCCTTTAAAAGCTTTTGGAGGGTTGGGGGGGTTTTTTTTCCCTTTTTTTTTTTCTCTCCTCCCTGAAGAGGACAGCAACGCCAACAAGGGATAATTTGATGGATTACTCTGCGGGGCTGAGGGGCTCTCCTTAATCCCCTTTGTGGGGCTGTTTGAGGAGACGCGGAGCAGAAGCCCCCAGCCCCAGGCAGAGAAAAGGCAGCTCAGCAGGGTGGGTTTTACACTCTGACACATAAATACAGGCCCTGGTCATGTGGTGCCGGATATAATCTGTGCCCGTCCCCACGCCGAGGAGAAGGGGGCACCTGGAGGGGGCTTATTTTTTCCCCCCTTTCCAGTTCAATTTACATTTTGATTCTTCTGCTTAAAAAAAAAAAAAAAAGAAAAAAAAAATAAGCGGAGAAGAAAGGCCGGGGGAGAGGTTGATTTGGATCAAGTGCCAGGGGTGATGGGCACAGTCTTTAAACAGCAGAAATGAGTGAAAAGCAGAAGCAGATCATCTCATTTCCCCTCCCGCTCCGGAACGGGGGCTCCTCTCATGAATAAAAGCAAGAGTTTGGGTCGTGCAGCAGCAAAACAAAGCTGTGGCTCTGCTGTGGAGCCAGCCAAGCTTGTCTGGGGGTCTGGAGCTGCCTGCAGCAGGCCTGACGCCGGCTCAGGGGAGCGTGACCAGGAGGGCTGAAGCTCTCGGGGCTGAAATGCTGCTGCTCCTGGCTGCGTTGAGTGTGTTGAGGAGTTTGGGAGGTTTTGCTTGATGAGGTTTGGTGAGGGGATGCCAGTCCTGAGCGGGGCCAGGCCCCGCTGCGCACCAGCACAAATCCCAGGGTGGTTCCTCCAGCCCAGGCTGGAGATCCCTCTGCAGCTGAGCTCGGATTTATACTGGGGCTTTTCAGCCCATCCCCACTGACCTGAGCTCAGCCTCGGGGTGCCCTTGATGAGGTGCGGGTCACCCCACCTGCCCTGGCCCCTGCTGCCTGCAGCTGGGTGCCCAAACTCCAGCTGTGTGCCCAGCTCCAGCTGTGCCCAGCTCCTGGCCACGCTTCCAGCGTGGATGGCCCGGGCAGCCCGAGGCTGAAGCCCAGCCAAGAGCAGGGAGCTGCTGGCACTGGTGGCCCTGGGCTCGTGTCTGTCCCTCAGAGAGCTCCACGAGTGTCATTGTGGCCTGTGCCGAGTCAGTGACCCCTGAGTCAGACCGGCGGGTCCCGTTTGGAGCGGGAGCGGGAGGAGGAGGCCTGGCTGGAACTGGGAAGCCTCCTGGCAGGAGCAGGTCCTTTGCCAGAGGAGGCTGCAGGCTGTGGGACAGGAGCCTGGGGCTCCGCTCCGTGCGACGCTCGTGCTGTGGGATGAGGTTGGAGCATCCCTGGAGCTGTTGGCACAGCTCCTGAAAGGAGTGTGAGGTGTCAGGGTGAAGGCAGGCAGGACAGGGATTTCTCCATCTGGGCAAACATCCCCTCTGGGCTGTCCATTCCCAAATGGGGGTGCCCTCAGCCGTGTGTCTGTGCCGGGGATCCCTCCGTGCCTCAGGAGCACAAAAGGGCCTGGACAGCTCGGGATTTTAGCCCTGGAAGCAGCAGGGTCCCCTTGTAGGTGCTGCAGTGCAGAGGTTCCAGTGAGGCAGGAGAGAACCATCCCCCAGTCCCGACAAATCCGAGGGTGTCCCTGCATGGATGTTGGAGCTGTCACCGGGAACGGCCCTTCCCGTGACTCTGGGTGTTCCTGCTGCATCTCCCATTTGCCATGGATTGATAGATCCGGGCTGCTGGACTCTGCCCTGGGGGGATGAGGGAGAGAATCCCAAACCCACCGGGTCTTCCTTGTTCTCCCCAGAAGGGATTTCCAGCGGCTGCTGCTCTTCCCCTAAGAATGGAGCCCCGGCGCTCAAAGGAAACGTGGAGTTAATTCAGAGAGCCCAAATAAATCGCCCTTCTCCCCTCTCCCCGAGCTGTGAATGGGGTCAAGGAGATTTGGGAGGGGAGGGGGGCCGGGGAGGGGGTCAGGAGAGGTCAGGTGAGTTTTCCATTCCATCCCGAGGAGCCTGCCAGAGCTATTCTCCATGGTGCATTTCCCATTCAGCGGCGCTGAATGGACACTGATAGCTGTGAAAGGCCCTGGCCGCTCCCCAGGCTCTCTCCCCCTGAGCTCTCTCCCACCCTTTCATCCAAAGGGCTTCCAGGGAATTCGTAAAGAGCCCCTTGGAAGGTTGGAAATGCAGTGTTGGGGTTGTGAATGGGAACCCTTTGCCTTCCCCTCTCTCTGGGTGCCAAACCTGGCGTGGGCAGGGAAGGTGAGGGTCAGAATTAGCTGGGGACTGCTGGGTCGGAGCAGCCCCACCTGAGCCAAGGGATTTCCTTTCTTAAGGGGACAAGGCAGCCCTGACAGATCAGAAATAATTAATAATAAGATCATCAAATGGTTTGGGTTGGAAGGGATCCTAAATCTTACTTTGTTCCACTCCCTTGCCACATGCAGGGACACCTTCCACTGTCCCAGGCTGCTCCAACCTGGGCTTGGACACTTCCAGGGATGGGGCAGCCACATTTTCTCTTGGAAACCTGTTCCAGTGCCTCGGCATCCTCACCCCGAATCAAATTCTCTGCTGTCTGATCACTGCTGTTTGTTGAGCTCTGGAGGAGGTGCACAACCACTGCAAACCAAAGCCTACAACCACATTTAACATCTCTCGGTCCCCCTGCACCAGTAGCAGAGATTATGGAGTAGCAGGACATGGATTCTTCCAGGAATAAATGAGTTTCTCTCTGCCATGTAAGTACACACACAATTTGTTTTTAAAATAACCAGCCCTCACTCTTCACTCTAAGCGCTGCTGAGAGGTGATTTCCTCAAAGACCCTGTGTTGGGAAGATTTACGAGACTGGCAGGAGGAGAGGCTTCTTTGTGTGTGTCCATCAGTGCCCTGCACATCCGCCTTTTCCAGGTGTTTTGGGGTTGGTTTTTCCTGAAAGCTTCCCTGGCTTCGTCCTCTCCTCTGCCTTTGTCCAGCACCGATTCGCTCCTGCCCTGGACCCGCCCTGGATCCCTCCTGGATCCTCCTCCTCTGGCTGCCAGGTGAGGCAGCCTCTGCGAGTTGATCTGCTGTTTCTCTGCAGGGAAAGGGGAGGAAAAGTTGGGTTTGCAAGCTTTTAAATGCAAACCAGAAAGCTGGGAGTGTGTGGGGATGGTTTGGTCCTCCCTAGGGAGGGAAAAGGAAGAGCAGCAGCAGCTGATGTCCCATGGCACGCCAGCTCCAGGAGCAGCTGTGGGAAAGCCCCACATGTGGCTCCCTTCTGCTCCCGAGTGCAGGAAACCTCAAAAAAGTCCCTTCTTGGGGACTGCTGTTGTCCTTGTCAAGGTGCTCCTTGGGGAGGAAAAGACAAATTCTGGTCCCCTTGTGGGAATTTGGGGAAACTGAGGCCGGAGGGTGAGAAGTGCCAGTGTCACCTGGACCAGGTGTCCCCATGGGGCTGTAGAGGGTCTCCAAAATCCCTCTGGGATGGGCAGGGTGCTGCCAGCTCCCCCGGGTGAGCTGTAGCTGCTGCTGTTCCACCAGGATCTCCCAGCTGGGGATGGATTTTCCCGACTCCTTCCATGTCAGAGCCACACAGTCCTGCACAGTCCAGGGCGTAAATCCTCCTGGGAAAGATTGGGTAAGGGGTTTGAGGAGAGGGTGTTTGGTCTTGCTGCTGGGGCTGTCACCTGCAGAGCTGCAGGGACACCTCGTTGGCTTTCAAGAGAAAATCCCAACCCCACCTCCTAAATCTCTTCTGGAGCACCAGCAGAGCAGCGAGGGAGGGTGATAAATGTGAATATCAGGGGTTTTTTTTGGGCAGGGTTCAGGCGTGAGCCCAGAGCTGGGGTTTCCCCAGGGCAGCACCGTGTGAGGGGGTGCCAGCAGCGTTTGCTCAGCCCTCAGCGAGGGGCCCGGGCACAGGAGTGGCGTGGTGTCAATAACGCCGCTGTTATCAGCAGAAAGGGAGGGCCCTGAAACCAAACCTGTGCTGGGTTCCACCTCTGCTGCCCTGCGAACGCTGCAGCAGCTTTTGCTGTGTGCCCTGCAAGGGAGCACCTCCAGGGACGAGGTGAGTTTGGCTCCCTGAGCCTCCCAAATCTCCCTTCTCCAGCCCCTGTCCTCACAAAGCAGCACTTCAGGTGATTTTCCTACTCAGCACTGGCGTGTCTTTTCCCTGCCTCTATTCTGTGGAAAAAAGTAAAGGAGTAATTAATGACTATTGGGATAAAGTTCAGCTCAAACAGGAAAGTTCATCACCCGCTGCAGTGTTATCTACAGTTTTATTGCAGCTGAGACTTCTCATTTGTGGTTATTGCTTCAGGGATTTATTTTCTCATTAAAGCCCTCGGAGGGGGAGGACAGGTCTGTTCCAACCTGCTGATAAGAAATCCAGCTCTGCCTCCAAACTGGAATTCTCAGGCTGGAGAGACAGATCCCTGCTGCCTCCCCAGTGCTCTGTCACAGCAGTAAAAGAGAAGAAAACAATTTTTCATCTGCGTGAGGCATCTTCTACTTGACGTTTGGGGTTTATTTTGGGAGAACTCCCCCTCTCTGAGTTCCCCGGAGTAGGGCAGACAGCGGACATTACACCCCCCTTTCAGCGATGGCGGCTCCGTTCCTTTTGCCTTGTGACTCCTGGGAACGGCACCCGCGTTTGTGCTGCTGGAGCTGAAATTCCTCATCCCGGGGCTGGGATCCAGCTGGGCACCCTCCTACCCGAGGCAGGACACATGGACACATCCTGTGCGTAGCCCACATCCGAGCAAGGTGGGCGCTGCCCCCGGGCTCGCTCGCACCGGAGGGATGCTCAGCCCGCCTGGGGCCGCCTTTGAAGCCGCCTCTGGTGATTAAAGCAAAACCGTCCTCGTTCCCCCCTCTCTTTGCTGTTTGACCTTGGGCGAGGCGTTTAAATGTTGGCGGCTGTTGAAAGGAGGGATCTTCTGTGACAGCTGAGGGGAGGTGAAGGGTCCCAAAAGGGGAATAATCGGGATCTGTTGAGTGGCACTGGCAGCTCCTGAGCTCAGGAGTGGCAACGAGGGGCAGGGAGTGATGGCTGAGCCTCATCCCCACCCTGCCAGCCTCCCCCTCGTGGGTCATCAGCGGGGGGAGAGAGAGGAGTGACAAAGCTCTCCCGTCTGCACCTGCCTGCGCACACCTGTGCAGAGATGGAGGGCAGGGAGGGCTCAGGGAGCCCTGATTTCACCAGGCCGCCTCCCCGAGGTGTTTTTAGCAAATTTCGCTGGGCTGGGTGCTGGGGACCCTGGAGGGTTTGTGTCATTTGGAGCTGAGAGGCGTCTGCTCCCTCCTGGGAGGGCTCAGCCCTGTCCCGATCCCGTGGCCTCTCCCCTCCGGAGAAGCTGGAGAGAAGGGAGCAGTTACAGGGCAAATAAATGACTCAGTTTAATGAGTAAGATAATTGCCATTCGCTGTTAGATGAGGCTAAAGTGGGTCAGGTTTGTTTGTGAAACTCCACAGAGGCACCGTCTGTTCTCTGTGCCCCATCCCGGGGGCTGGAGATGGGATTTGGGTGGAATTGCTTCCCCAGGAGCCTGAGGAGCAGCACGGGGGGTGTCTTGGGCATCAGGCAGGGGCGTGGTGGGCCCTGGAGATGACCCCGTGTGGCTGCAGGCGCTCCCCTGACCCTTGGAAGGGGCTCTCCGGTGATTTCCCTGTGAGAGGAGCCCCCAGATCCTTTGTCTCTGCCACCGGGAAGAGGTGGCTGGACAGGACGGAGAGGCCGTCAGTCCTCGAGGGCAGGACTGGGTTTTCCCAAACCCTGTCTCGCCTGTCACAGACCCTTGGAGACACAGCTGGCACCGATGGAGCTTTCATCCTTTTACCTGCCCCTCTCCCAGACCCTCCCCAGCCTGTTGGGATGGGGACTGTCCCTTCCAGCAGTGACACATCGTGTGGTCCCCGGTTTTAGTCCCTTCCCTGCTGTGTCTAACGCTCTCTCCCCACAGACCACAGCCTGTGAGCAGGAGGGGAAGCCTGCAGAGGGATCCCTGCCTGGACTCCCCACATCTCACAAGTAGAGGAAGAGGAAAAGACGGTTCCTTCACCGCTGATAAAATGGGAAGCACCGTCTCCCCAGCAGCCCGGGAAGGGAAGCTCCAATCCTTGCCTGGGGGGCATCCCTGGGAGCTCTGCAGCTGGCAGGACACAGCCCTGTGCCACTGAGGGGTCGGGGCAGCGTGACTGGCGGGGCTGGGGACAGCATGTCCTTGCAGAGCCGCCGGACCCAGCTGCTGCTGGTCAACTCGCTGACCTTCGGGCTGGAGGTGTGCCTGGCCGCCGGCATCACCTACGTGCCCCCGCTGCTGCTGGAGGTGGGCGTGGAGGAGAAGTTCATGACCATGGTTTTGGGTAGGCAGCTTTTGTCACCTCTTAGAGGTGTTTTCCTTCTAAACCTTGCAGTCTGGAGGGTGGGGGGGGGGGGAGTAAGGGCAAGGGAGAGTTATCCCTGCAGGGGCTGTGACCTACTGAAACCTCCCAAATTCACGGGACGTCCCTTTTTCGAGGGCACCTGGAGCGGCTGTGTCCAGGTAACGCCCCCCCATCTCTTTCCCAGGGATAGGCCCTGTCCTCGGGCTGGTTTTCGTGCCGCTGATCGGCTCGGCCAGCGACCACTGGCACAGCAGCTACGGCCGCAGGAGACCTTTCATCTGGGTGCTGTGCCTGGGGGTGCTGCTCAGCCTTTTCGTCATCCCCCACGCCAGCAGCCTGGCCAGCCTGTGTGCCCCTGACCCCCGGCCTCTGGAGATCGCCTTCCTCATCCTGGGCATCGGGCTGCTGGACTTCTGCGGCCAGGTGTGCTTCACCCCACTGGAGGCCCTGCTCTCCGACCTCTTCCAGGAGCCGGACAACTGCCGCCAGGCCTTCTCCATGTACGCCTTCATGATCAGCCTGGGGGGCTGCATCGGCTACCTGCTGCCGGCCATCGACTGGGCCTTCCTGGCGCCCTACCTGGGCGGGCAGGAGAGCTGCCTCTTCAGCCTGCTGGCCCTCATCTTCCTCGGCTGCGTGCTGGCCACGCTGTTTGTGACGGAGGAGGCCGCGCAGGGGGATACCCCGGACGGGCCAGCGCTCAGGGACGCGTCCCCGCAGGCGTCCCTGCCGTGCTGCTGCCGCCGGCCGGCGCGGGGGTCGTGCCTGCTGCAGGGCAGGCGGGCGCTGCAGGCCGCGAGGAACCTGTGCGCGCTGCTGCCGCGGCTGCACGGCCTCTACTGCCGCATCCCCAGGGTCATCCGGCGCCTGTTCGTGGCCGAGCTCTGCAGCTGGATGGCTCTCATGACTTTCATGCTGTTCTACACAGACTTTGTTGGGGAAGGGCTGTACCACGGCGTGCCCAGGGCCAAGCCGGGCACGGAGGCCCGGCGCCGCTACGATGAAGGTGAGGAGCGAGACGGGAGTCCCCGCCCGGGGTAGAAAAATTTACTGGGAGCTCGGGATGCGCTCAGCTCTGTTGGCAATGCCAGAGAAAAAAAGCTACAGCAAACTTGGCTTTCTGCGGGTAGGTCAGGAAGGAACATTTTCCCGTGGCCCCCGGAGCGTGGCACGGGGGACCAGGTTGGGAAACGCCTCCTGGTTCTTCCCACCACAGGTCTGGCAGGGCAGCCCTGGCCTGGGGCTGGGTTGTTGAGTGGCAGAACGGTCTGGCAGCTTGCACAGGGAGCAGGATGGAGCCGGCTCTGTCTGCAGGCTGCTGCCAGCTCCTGGCACTGCTCTCCCCTCCCATCCCAGCGAGGGGTGAGGGTGCTCCCCATCCTCGGAGAGCAAGGTGGTGTTCTCCGTAGCAGTGAGGTGGGATTTGCTGCTTCTTCCCTCCATGCTGCTGGGAGATTCCCACCTCCCCGCTGGTTCTGGGAGCCCTCCAGCAGCTTTCCCAGCTCTCAGCTCCCTCTGCAGTGCTTTAGTGCTGCTCACAAGCCTGTAGCTGCCACATCCCCACCCTGGGACACTGCTCCAGCAGCCCTTCACCTGCTCACAGGTGTTACCTGCTGCCCCATTTTGGCTGCTGCGTTGTGCCAAAGCTTTGCCTCCTTGCCTAACTGCTCTTTTCCTCTCCCTAATCCAAATCTTTTATTCTGGAGGCACCTTCCTGGCCCTCCTCCTGCAGTTTTCCACTCGGAGGGCCCTGCAGCACACTGCCCCTTTGTGCTGGGTGTCTGTTTAACTTAGAGGCAGCTTAATTATTATTTAACACTTGCACTGTTTAGCTCCCAGCAGGTCAGCCCTCCATTGTGCTGGCTGTCATAAAACATGTGTTGAGTAATGATCCCTGCTCCAAAGAGTTAATGGTTTTAATTCCCTGAAATCTGAGAGATCTTTGCGAAAGGGTAAGGTCCGGATTGCTACCGGATACCACAATTTAGAGCATGTTCTGTACTTTACCTTGGCTCAAGCACAATTCCCCGTTGCCTTTGTTCTGCTGCTGCCTTTGGCATCAGGTAACAACGGATCCTGGTTCAGCAGCAGGTGACAGGTCCTGGGGCAAGAGCAGGAGGAAGGGGCAAACACTGACTTCCAAAGACAGGGATGGCATTTGTGTTCCCATCTCCCATGGCCGGTTGGACCGGGGTGCCACGGTGGAGGGAGGGGGCTGGGGGGTGGCTGCTGCAATCCTGGGGTTTGTTGGGTGATGCTGCTCTGCTCCCTGAGCCAGCCCAGGCTGGCAGGGCTCTTTGTGCCTCGCTCACTGTTTGGAGTTTGGGACTGACAGAGAGGGAAGGGTATTTTGGGATTTGGGACCAAGAGAAGGATGTTTTTAGGGTTAGGGACTGACAGGGAGGGATGTTTTTTGGGGTTAGGGACTGATGGAGAGGGAAGGATGCTTTTGGGGTTAGGGACTGACAGGCAGGGAAGGATATTTTGGGATTTGGGACCAAGAGAAGCATGCTTTCGGGGTTTGGGACCGAGGGAAGGATGTTTGGGGGCAGCCAGGGCAGTGTCCATCCCCCCTCTCCACCCGCAGGTGTCCGGATGGGCAGCTTGGGCCTCTTCCTGCAGTGCATCACCTCCATCTTCTTCTCGACAATCATGGACCGGCTGGTGAAGCACTTTGGCACGCGGGCAGTGTACCTGGCCAGCGTGGTGCTCTTCCCCGGGGCGGCCTTTGTCATGTGCCTGTCCCGCAGTGTCACCGTGGTCACCGTCTCCGCTGCCCTGACGGGATTCACCTTCTCCGCCCTCCAGATCCTGCCCTACACGCTGGCATCCCTCTACCACCACGACAAACAGGTGGGGATCTGCTCCAGGGCAGCCTGGCCCTGCTCGTTTTTATATTTTTCCCGGATTTTAGGGAAACTGGTCTGGTTTAGTTATCCCCGTGTGAATTCTGCAAGCTTTGCCAGCCTGAGGTGCTGCAAAACTCAAGGATTTTCAGCCCTCACAGGTCCTTGCTTTCCAGTTTTCATCCACAGCCCCATGATCAGTAAAATGAAAAGCGAAGCTCTTCCTATTCCCTTAGCTCCAAGAAAAATAAACCTTGTGAAACTTGTGACACCAGCACAAAAGCTCGTAACCCTGTCCCACAGATGTTATCCTTGTGGAGAAGTCCTAGGAGGTTCCTGAGTTGCACACTGGATTAATGGGAGTTTCTCTTGTGCTGCAAATGCAGAATTAATTTGTGGTTTGAGAGCAGCTCTTTCATCCCAAGGGCAGTGGTTGGCTGTGCCGTGGAATAAGTAGGAGTTGTTACCACAGGCATCCAGATGTTCCCATTGAACAAACCCTTCGGAACAACCCATCCCAGCTGGCACCAGGAATCCTGTCAGAACAGGGGCGGTGAGGGAACGTTCAGCTTGGCAAGAGCTGCAGCTTGGCTGGGATCTCCCGTGGATGTTTTATCAGTGGAATGAAGCCCAAACTCCACAGGCCAGGAAGGGGAAGGCCACATTCCCAAAGCTTTGCCAAAGGCTTGACAGGGAAAGGCTGGGAGTGCAGTGAGGGAGGGCACAGCTGGCTTTGGTCTCTCCTGCCCGTGGTCTGTTGGTGTTAACAAATGCTCTGTGGGAATTCTCCAGAGACCTCACAGCTTGAGCAGAGCGAGGCAGAAAAGGGTGAGAAGGAAAAGATTTTGGTTCCCTCTGCCCTGTTTTCCTGGCTGGAGTGAGGAGGATCTGGGCAGGCACATGAAGCAGCTTGGTTGAGGTTTGTTGCAGAGCTGAGAAAAGAGCCCTTCCCTGAGTTCCCAGGACTGTTGTGTCCCAGCTGGTGGCACTTTGAAGCATCCCAGATGAGCAGTGGCTGCTCATCCAAGGCTCTGGATTTGGGCTCCCAGTCCCCCACCCCACAAACCCCAAACACTCCTGTTTGCACTGCCCTGGGTGTCTGATACCCCCCAGCAGACCCTGGCTCTTCACTCCAGCCCTGCCTCGGGTGATTTCAGGATGGGCTCAGCGCAGGTTCCTTTGGCACCCACCAAGGAGGTGACAAAAGCACGAAATGTCCCCAGGCTGGCTTTGGGCTGTTGAGCCCCAGAGCACAGCCCAGGCCCCACCTGGCTGGGTTCCCCCAGTGAGTCAGGGCTGCTTTGGGTCCCGTGCCAGTCGGGAAGAGCCAGCCTGGCTCCCGGAGCCCATCTCACGTGGGCCAGGCCCAGGCTGGCCCTCCCCTGAATGCACACAAAGCTCTGGTTTTGCTCTCCTGCACAAAAACAAGTTCCCCTCAGAATCCCAACTCCCTC
This sequence comes from Tichodroma muraria, assembly GCA_013390105.1. Taxonomy (NCBI): domain Eukaryota; kingdom Metazoa; phylum Chordata; class Aves; order Passeriformes; family Sittidae; genus Tichodroma; species Tichodroma muraria. The sequence continues at coordinate 20,891 of WAAG01042445.1, read as the reverse complement.
CTCACACGCCTCCCTCCTTCCCGCAGGTATTTCTGCATAAATACAGGAGGAAAGAGGAGGAAGACGCCGCTCTGCCGGACAAGAAATCGGCCTTCTCCAAGGGGCTGCTCTCCAGCCAGAAACTGCCTTACCAGAACGGCCACGCTGCTGGGAGCCTCTCCTCCTCCTCCTCCTCCTCCTCCTCCCCGTCCTCCCCTCCGGCCGTGTCCAGCTCCGCTCTGTGTGTCAGCTCCTCCTGCGACGTCTCCCTCCGGATCATGGTGGGAGAGCCGGAGCCGGGGGCTCCTGGCCGAGGGATCTGCCTGGACCTGGCCATCCTGGACAGCGCTTTCCTCCTCTCTCAGGTCGTGCCCTCGCTCTTCATGGGCTCCATCGTCCAGTTCACCCAGTCGGTCACTGCCTACATGGTGTCAGCCGCTGGATTCGGACTGGTCGCCATCTACTTTGCAACCAAAGTTGTCTTTGACAAGGGTGACATGGCCAAGTACTCCGTGTGACACCAGGGCAGCCACGCGGGGGTGGCAGCACGTGGCAGACCCCGCTGTGTGCGTGCCCACAGGGCCGCTCGTGGGGCGCCTCGCGCGGCACCGGCCGTCCCCGAGCTGTTGCTGTCACCCCGGGGTGGCTCTGGGGCTGTGGGGGCACCACGGGGTTAATCTCAGGTGTAAATAAGAGGCTTTTGGGGCGCTGTCCTCGGGGCCAGAAGTGCTTTCCAAAGGTGCCTTTAGCAGAGGGAAGCGGGGCACAGCAGCAGCACCAAAGGGATTCTGCAGGGGGGAAAAGGGAATTGGGGTTTCCCTTGGATCGTGTTCCCGAGCAGGAGCAGCACAGGGAGGGGATCAGCCATTGGCTCTCCTCTCCTCCACCTCCAGCTGTGTCCTCTCCCCCTGCTTGTTGTAGTTTTACCCAACTTCTTGAGCAATACTTCAGCAAATGGGACACTGGGAGGAGATTTCCTGGGGAAAACAAAACAAAACAAAACAAAACAAAACAACAAAAAAAAAGAAAACAGCAGGGTGGCCGAGGTTTGGCCCCTTTGGCTGTGGGGCCCAGGGGGTGCCCAGGTGTACACCTACGTTTCCGCCCTCCTGTCCTTGCCCACCTCGATCCAAAACCATCCAGGAGAAAAGTTTCTGTGCCTTGCTTTGGGAAAAACAAGGAACATCCCATTAGGACCAGTTCCAAAAGGTGACTTAACCTTTACCTCTGTACCGGCTTGCATCAGATAGAGAGAACTTCTGAGCTGGCTTTCTTTTTTTTTTTTTTAATGATTGTTTTTACCTTCCTTCACACAGTTCTCAGTCACTCTGACCTCTCACTCCTCCCTCAGTGCCTGGGCCTGCATTTGCACTCTCCCCTCATGAATCCAGGCTGTTGTGCCTCTTCCACACATGGCCCCTGAAAGATGCTGCCACACACGAGGGAAATCTGTTCCCAGAGGGGTTTTCAGTCCTGGGCCAGTGGAGTAGAGCAGAAGAGCTCTCCTGGAAGGCCTGGGGGAGCTGCTGACGAGTTAAACTCAGACCTGGAGCTGGTCACTGCCTGTGGATGTTTGGGCTTTCTTAAAATGTGTTTTATTTTAGTCAGGAGTCCCTGCTCTCACTGAGGCAGAGCAAAGCCCTGTCAGAGTGAGCCAGAGCACCTCTGGCTCCCTAACCCAGGGCCCAAACCCTGCAGGGATGTTTTGGCTCCCTAACCCAGGGCCCAAACCCTGCAGGGATGTTTTGGCTCCCAGTTCCGAGTCATTTCCCGCTGCCAGCAGAGCCTCAGTCCCCCTGGCCAGTCCCATTCCCTGGCCCCAGTGGCCCAATTGGGACAAATCTCCTGCTGGCAGATTCCGAGGACTCCCCAACCCCGAGGAGCTGAGGTGCTGGCCCAGGTCAGGAATGAGCCGAAGTGCGTGGAGGAAAGGCTGCACTGGTGCTGTGAGCACACAAACTCCAGCACTCCTGGACTCTGCCTGGGCTAAACCAGCTGTTTGTGACTAACTTTTATTTTTTTTTGTGGAGGTGTGTGGGCAGCCAGAGGCACTGTGAGGTTGGGCTGGAGGGTGAAATGTTGCTATTTTGGCCGAGTTTTGTCAGCCTGTTCCTTGGCAGGGAGGCCGGGTGACTCCCCTGCTGTCTGAGCCGGGCCCTCAAAGGTTTGGAATCGTCCCTTTCCCGTCAGGGGTCACTGTTTTTGTTTCAGTTCTTCTCAAATTATAGGCCTGCCAGCCTCCCTTTCCCACAGCAAGGGCTGCGTGCTGACACGCAGCTGCTCTGGGGATGGATTTGGCAGTGCCTTAAGCACTTCCAGAAACAGTTTTGGGCTCTGGACTTCCTACCCTGGGCTCTGTCCACTGCAGGCTGCAGCAGGAAGGATTTGAGACAAAATCCTGTTGCCAGTAGTGGGCTTGAATAAATTCTCCCCTGGCCCAAGACTGAAAAGCCCTTTATTTTTAATATTTCTTATGTAAATGTGAGGAGCTTCCCCTGCACGGAGGCTGCTCTGATGCTCAAATGCTTTTGATAATTTAAGTGCCTAAAGTGCTTCCACACTGAGCTTCAGGTGAAGGAGTTTGGTGGGAAAGGCCTTAAATTCTTCATTTCAAAGCCCCAGGTGATAAAGCAGAGAGTCAGAGGGGTGCAAAGCTGGGGCTTATAACGGGAGATCAGGGCAGGGAGCAGGAGGAGGAGATCTTTACAGAATTGGCTTTTCTGGCTTCTTCTAAGAAAATGTCTGTGTCAAGACCATATGTAAGATGAGCAATGGATGTTCTAGTCCAGGTAAGAGCATCCCTTGCCTGCTGTGACTGATATTCCCTGGGTGACCACAGAATTCCTCTGGGATTTGGTCCTGTCTGGCCCCAGGTGTGGGTACGAGCTCCTCAGAGCTGGTGAGCAGGAGCTTTTTCTCTTCCAGGTGTGAGGTGAATCTCTTCCTCACACGTGAATCCTGCCTCACCTCTCCTTTGTCGAGTTTGGAATGTGGAGGAGGGGGGAGCTGTTGTGTGAATCCCTAGGACAGGGAAGGACTGGGGGGATGGATGGATGGATGGATGCTGGTTTTCCTTTTTGAGGTCACATCCTGCCCGCGAGACGTTCGTGTTTTATTTATTCGGTAGAGTGAATATTTTGTATACGGCGCCGGAGGAAGGCTTTTATTATAAATTTTTATGGAGAAAGGGGGGGGGGGACGGAAA
>WAAG01042439.1:57477-87339 GCA_013390105.1 Tichodroma muraria | reverse complement strand
GTGTCACACACAGTGTCACACACAGTGTCACACACAGTGTCTCAATGTCACACAGTGTCGCACACACAGTGTCTCAGTGTCTCACACAGTGTCACAGTGTCTCAGTGTCACACACAGTGTCACACACAGTGTCACACACAGTGTCTCAATGTCACACAGTGTCGCACACACAGTGTCTCAGTGTCTCACACAGTGTCACAGTGTCTCAGTGTCACACACAGTGTCACACACAGTGTCACACACACAGTGTCTCAGTGTCACACACACAGGGAGTGTCACACAGCCCTGAGCTCACAGTGTCACACGCTGAGGACACGGTGGCTCTTGGAGCTCCAGCGCCTGACTGGAAGCAATATTCACATTATTTCCATTAGTCATTACACATACTCATTTATATATATATGTGTGTGTGTCTGTGTGTCTGGATAAATAAAAATATGTATGGAATAATGTATAACACACAATTTACATACATTTATAAATATATAAAAATTATGTCATGTATGGGTCTATAATACAAACCACATGAAAATATATAAGCTGTACATTATAAAATGCATATGAAAGCATAAAGTGTATTATAAAGTAGATGTAATGTATATATTATATATATAATGTATATGCTGTATAATATATGCTACATATTTATATGTTGCTTTCATTTATAACATACATCCCATAAATTAGCCAATATATGATATTATTATAGAATGTACTATTTAAAATATTGTTTACATTATTATTAAATATTTATATTACTAATTATCTTATTAATTAGAAGCAATATTTGATATTTACCCGTAATCAGAGGTTTGGACATGTTTCAAACTCCAAGGAATCCTCTCCTGCTCCTCTAAACCCGAACTCTCTGAGCAAACTGTTGAACCTCTGATGATTTGTGCTGGTGGCCTTTCCTTGGTTTATGGTGTAAAACAGACTCCAAGCCACAAAATCCATTTTTCATCTTATTCTTGCTCAATCACTTTATTTTTATTACTATTACTATACTATCAATATCAATATCAGTATCAATATCAATATCAATATCAATATCAATATCAATATCAATATCAATATCAATATCAATATCAATATCAATAATATCGATAATATTATTGATATTATTGATATTAATGTTATTATGATTTTTAGAGTTGAATCTCTGCCCACCTTGCTGGGAGCTCTCAGCCCACCTGACACGTCCAGGTTGTTGATTTTACAGACCAGGGTCCTGTTTTTAATGAATTCTTCCCTTCTGTGCCTTAACATTGGGGTTGTTTTTATTAACTGCACTTATGCCCTGAATTAATATATTATAATATATAATATTATTATAGACAATATTATATATTATATATAATATAATGATATTTTGTGATGAATTTCATCTCCAGGCTTGCAGGTATTGTCAGCCTCAGTGAAGGTAAAACTATTAAAAGCATGAAGAGGTGTGTTGGCTGAGAGAAAGCTGTACTGGGGATGAGAGAAGGAGTCACTGTAAATATTTCTGTTTCTTTCCAGAAGAAACTGGAGCCAGTTTTAAACTCTAATATTGTCCTCAGAAGAGTTGACAAATTCAGGCCTCCTTAAAATGGAAATAAAGCTGAAAGTCATTAGTCTGGGTACTAATTTTGAATTTCCAGTGAGTTTGTCCTGTTTAAAGCCTCGGGACCTATGGGTTTGTTCCTTTTGTACAACTGGAGGCTTTGGACCAGGACAGCACTTCCCTGTGAGTCTGTTCTTGATCTGACGTGTCCCTGAGGACACAGAAATCCCCCTTATTCTGTGTCTTGTGTTAGAAGAGCTGGATCAAACCAGTGAAAAATGAATATTTTGGTCTCTGGTTTGGCTGCCAGTCCCTGTTACCTGGGGGTGTCACATCCGAATGTCACACGGTGCAACGATCCATTTTAAATATTTCGGTGTTTGGCTTTTGACTGGATCATTTTCTTCTCCCGTGTCAGTATTCCCAGGAGAAATCATGGATGAGAAGATGTCCTACAAAGAGTTCCTGGATCGCAACGACTCCTGGGCAGCAGAGGAGAGGGACCTGTGCTTCAAACCCATGGACATGGCTGGTAGGATGGCTCAGGAGCCTGGAGCATCCCTGATTTTAGCAGCCAGACTCCTGGCTCCATTCCTGGCTCCATCCCTGGTGGGGGGGCTTCTGCTCCGCTGCCTTCGGCAGCCCCTGGAGCCCCCGGGCACGGAGTGACCCCTCTGTGGCATGGCCAGCTGGGCTGGGTGGGACCTGGATCTGCTGCAGGGCAGGGAGGCTCCACAGGGGGACCAGGACAGGCTGGACCCACGGGCCAAGGCCAGCGGGGTGAGGGGCAGCCAGGCCAAATGGCAGGAGCTGCCCTCAGGGCACTGTCACCCCATGGGACACTGCAGGCTGGGCAGAGGGGCTGGGAAGGGCCCTGGGGTGCTGTGACAGTGGCTGGGCACGAGCCCAGGGGTGCCCAGGTGGGCAAGAGGCCGACGGCCCCTGGGCTGTGCCAGCCCCAGCGTGGGCACAGCCCAGGGCAGGGATTGTCCCCCTGTGCTGGCCCTGCTGAGGGATCCCCTGGAATCCTGGGGGCAGCTCCGGGCCCCTCCCGCCAGGAGAGCCCTGGAGGGGCTGGAGCGTGTCCAGGGAATGGAGCTGGGAAGGGGCTGGAGCCCCAGGAGAGGCTGAGGCAGCTGGGAAAGGGCTCAGCCTGGGGAAGAGGAGGCTCAGGGGGACCCCCTGGCTCTGCACAGCTCCTGACGGGAGGGGACAGCTGGGGGGTCGGGCTCTGCTGCCAGGAACAGGGACAGGAGGAGAGGGAATGGCCTCAGGCTGGGCAGGGCAGGCTCAGGGTGGAAATTGGGAATATTCCTTCACTAAAGAGTGATTAAGTGTTGGCAGGGGCTGCCCAGGGAGATTTGGAGTCCCCATGCCTGGAAGTGTTCAGAACCCAAGCAGCCACAGCATTTTGTGTTGTGTTTTGGGGGTATTGGGTCCAAGGTTGGAGTTGATGGTCTTGGAGGTCTTTTCCAGCTCTTAAAATTCTGGGTTTCGATGCCCAGGGCAGTTTTTGGGGGGCTCCCCCAGCTGAACTGCTGTGAGCACTGTGGGTTTCAGTGCAAACCTGCCCAGATCTGCCCCTCTGAACTGCAGTGTCCCCGGGCTCCTGGCAGTGCCCGTCCCTCTCCTCTGCCACATCCTGCCCTGCCCTGCAGCTCGGGCTGTCCCCGCAGCCTCTGCAGCTGCTGACGCTCTGAAAATGAGCTGCCCCTTGTGTAACCCAGCCCTGCAAACAGATACACTTTCACCCGGCAGCTTCCCCTCAATTTTCTCTTTTTTTCCCCCTCATTTTTTGAAATTAAATTACTTACTGGCTCCAGGAGCACCTGCAAATTGTGTGTGCTGCCCAGATTACCCCAGGCAATCAACCTCGAAAGATACAGGATGGAACTTCTTTTTTTAATAGATTTTTGGGTACTGTAGGCCTGCCTTGTGCATGATTTTCTTACTGATTGAATCTCTGTAAGAGATTCTGTGAAGAACTGATGTATTTTTACAAGGATAAGAAATGATTCATGGAAGAACTGGAGGAGCCACAGGTTTGCTGGGTTTTCCCTCCTGTTGCTGAGCAGATGCAGGAATGGGACAGTGATGTAGTTCTCCTCAAGAGCCAGCTGTCAAATTTGTTAATTAGGAGCAATTTACATACCTGGCCCATCACCCGGTGTTCTTCTGGCCCGAATAATATAAATATTTTAGTTTATTTGTTGCATGAAACCACATTTCTTTAAATTTCATGTCCTTGGAGTCTCTTGCACACCTGTACAGGCACCACATAAAGTTCAGGATCAAAGTGTCCCCTGTTGCTCTTCTAGTTGGATGTAAATGAGATTCTGCTTAGAGTTCCCATAATGGAGCAGAGGGATCAGAGGGCACAGAGCAGCTTTAAGGACCTGTCAACAGGAGAAAAATGGGAATATCAGACTCAGAGAAGTCTGTGGGTTTATTCAGTATTTGTGTGCCCACTCTTTGGGAGATGGGAGGATGATTTCCCTCCCAAGGAGAGGATTCTCTGGCCAGTGGTGTCAAGGATCTCCTGACCACCATCCCTGTAATTCCCTGTTCCTTGGGGAGAAGGAGGGGAGATTTCAGCTCTCCCACTTCTCCCTTTTCCCTCCAGAGCAGAAGTAGGCCCAGAGATCTGAGCTGCCCATTTTTTCCACATCATCCAACTGCTGGGCAAAGATGGAACATCAGCAGGATCTCTCTTAGTTTTAAATTGGTCATGATGGTTTTTTTCCCCCTTGTTTTTTGAGGTTGTGTTTTTAATTGGAAAGAAGGCAGTTGTTCAGACCTGGCAATACTGTTCTAAACAGCTTGAAATCAAAACATTCTGCACGTTGCTCTGAGGCAAGGTGTTGTCTTGGCATCTCAAATAATCTGACAGGTTTATAAAGGAATTCACTCAGCTCACCTGATCTTGACATCCCAGCACACTGTGGGCATGGGAACACCTCAGGCTGGGCTGTCAGCCCTGCAGGGAGCACATCTGGCATGAAAACCACAGCCCTCAACCAAATCCCTCTGAACTGGGTTTAACTGGGGGAAATCCAAGTGTCTGGAAATAGGGTGTTCACCTGGAGAGGAGGAGGCTCCAGGGAGAGCTCAGAGCCCCTTGCAGGGCCTGAAGGGGCTCCAGGAGAGCTGGAGAGGGACTGGGGACAAGGCCTGGAGGGACAGGACCCAGGGAATGGCTTCCACTGCCAGAGGGCAGGGATGACAGGGGACTTAAAGCCCATCCAGTGCCACCCCCTGCCATGGGCAGGAGCACCTTCGACTGTCCCAGGTTGCTGCAAGCCCCAGTGTCCAGCCTGGCCTTGGGCACTGCCAGGGATGGGACAGTCTGCCAGGGACACTGGGAGATGTTTTAATTTCCCAGTAACTTGGTTAAAATACCAGTCCATCAGCCCAGTTCATCCTGGGATGCAGTTCCTGGCTGGGAGAGCTCAGAGGTCCCACAGCTTTCCCTGTGAAAATCCCTTTGGGGTGAGGGAGCTGAGCTGAGCCCTTGTTCCTCACTCAGATTCATGGGATGTGTCCATCAGGGCAGAAGCAGAGGGTTCCTCCTGGAGGGGAGGGCACAGTGCCTCCAGGAACAGTGATGGCCCACCTTCCCCAAAACCCAGCCTGAGGAACAGGGTGTTACTGTTGGCTGTAAATTCTGACTGCAGGGGCTTCGCTCCTGGTGAGCGATCCCGGAGCAGCTTTTCCTTGGAAGCGCCGCGCTGGGGTCTGGTGCAGCTTCATCCCCTCGTTCCAGCCGTGTTCCTTGTCCCCTGTGTGCTGACCCTGCCTGGTTGTGTCTCTGCCAGACCCCTTCAGCATCCACAGAGGGGAGAACCTGCCAGACCTGTCCTTCCCCACGGACATGAGGAATGTGCCGCTGTTCCCGGGCCACGCCGACGCTGCCAGGGACATCCTCGGTGAGCTCCTCCCCAGCTGTCAGCTGTGGGGAGTTTCCCCTCTTGTCTTTCATGTACTCAAAATTAAGGTTGTAAATTCACAAGCCTTTTGTCCCTGCTCTTGTTTTAATGGCTAAAACCCAGATACTCAGGAGCCGTTTCCGCAAAATGCTCTTCAGGATTTCAGCTCTTGGGTTATTATATTAATGTTGGATTATTAAGGGATTACCAGCAGGAATTCATGGGAGCAGAGGCAGAAAGCCAAAGGAAATAATTTGCCTGTGTTTACTCTCTTACGCCTTGTCAGAAGGTTCTGTTAAATACAGAATTTATGGTTTGTAAAGCAGAAGTAGCATTTGATGCAGATTTATCTGAACTGCTGCTGAGCAGAGCAGTCCAAGTGTGGTAGGACTTGAAATTTAGCAGAGGAGTCATTAGGGCTGGCGATTAACACAAGTTTTTTTTATTTCCTTAGCTCCACATGGATCCATGATGGGACCTGAACAACCTTTCCTGGGGTCCCTGTATTCCCCTGCAGAGGCTCTGGACCCGTCAGCCTTCATCGGCCTCGAGTCAGGCACAGAATTCCTGCCAGGAAAAGCAGGTGAGAAGCGAATGTTTTCTCTTCCTGGCTGGGTTTGGAGGGTTTGCAGCTGGAAAATCCCAGTTTACGAGTTCTAAAGAATCTTGGTGGGGAGCTGATACATAAAATGAGTCAAGATTGGAGTTTCCTCTTGGCATGGACAACTGCTGGTTCAGGGGGAACGTTCTGACGTGAGGCCCTGGCCCAGGGTGCCCAGAGCAGCTGGGGCTGCCCCTGGATCCCTGGCAGTGCCCAAGGCCAGGTTGGACATTGGGGCTGGGAGCAGCCTGGCACAGTGGGTGGTGTCCCTGCCCATGGGATGAGCTTTAAGGTCCCTTCCAGCCCAAACCGTTCTGGGATCCCACATTAAGAGATCGCAGGATGGTTGAGGTTGGAGCTTTTCCAACCCCTCTGCTTAGGCAGGGCTGCCCAGAGCTGCTTGCCCAGAAGAACTGAAGAAAGAAGCTCCTCTTTTGACTCCTGGGGTCAGTGCTGGGTGTAACTCTCATCTGATGGGAGCTTTCAGTCCCAGTAATCATGGAAGAACAGCATGTGCTGGTACCTCTCGTAGAGGGAATCGGAAAGTTCCCTGAGGATGAACTCCCAACCCAGCAGAGTCCAGACCTTCCACTGGGAAAGTCAAAGCCCTGTGGGGTCAGGGCTGGACTCAGTGTGTTTGTTTCCCACAGCACCTGAAGAATACTGGATGGGAGCTCAGCAGGACATGAAGGGACCAGATACCTCTTTCTTTGTTGAGCCACCAGGTAAAAAACAGTTTTGAGCTGATCTGCAGGAGGTGTTGGTAGGGAGCTCCCGAGCAGCAGAACCAGCTCCTCTCCTTGTCTGCCTCCTCAAGGGACACGAGGCTGTGACAGAGCCACGTGGGACCTGAACAAGGACAGCACTGTTCCTGCTGCTCACATCAGTTTAGAATGGAAATGCATCTTTGAGGAGTGGGAATAGCTTTAAACCGGAAGGGAAGTAGGGTTAGATGGGATATTGGGAAGGAATTCCTGGCTGGCAGGGTGGGCAGGCCCTGGCACAGGTGCCCAGAGCAGCTGTGGCTGCCCCTGGATCCCTGGCAGTGCCCAAGGCCAGGCTGGACACTGGGGCTTGGAGCAGCCTGGGACAGTGGGAGGTGTCCCTGCCATGGCAGGGGGTGGGATTGGGTGATCCTTAGGGTCTCTTCCCACCCAAACCTTTCTGGGATTTTACAGTTACCTTTAAATTCTGGTCACAGTTAAATCTTTGAAGCTCCACTGGGACATTGTCCCATTGGGAGCTCGTGTGTATTACAAAACTTGGCCCATAATGGGATCTTTATTTCTGTGAAGAAGCTGAGAACAGTTTCACCCTGGTCATGGGTAGGAAGTGTTTCTGGAGCTCGGGGTGTGACTGGGAGGGTTTATAACTCAACATTCCCCAACTTTGCCACTTCCCTTGGGATTCAAGAGTTTTCCTGGGTGCTGCATGAATTATTTCCCTGAGGGTGGCCAATAAAAGCCGATTTTCTCTGAGCTGGACGGGGATGCTGAAGGGGAGGCCCCTCCCTGGGGTGGCTGAGGCACCACCTCGGGGTGTCCCCCACATCCCAGCAGCTCCGTGTGCCGAGGCCTTTCCGGGTGCTCATTCCAGCTGCTCCTGTTCCCCAGTGCCCCCAGCAGCCACAGAAGCCATAAGGACGAGCCTGCCCGAGAGCCCCACGGCAGCAGCAGCCCCTGGCAACGTTCCTGCTGCAGCCTCAGCATTCCCAGGAGAGGCTGCAGCCACGGATGGACCAAAGGGCGCCTCGCCAGGTAAATTCCTGTGAATTCCTGCAGCCTGGGCTGGCCCTCGGCGAGCTGTGGTGGTGGGAAAACATGGAATTGCCTCTCCTGAGGGAAACACAGCAAAGTGTGAACAGATCCTGGGGCCACCGGAGGGAGAAGCAGCAAATCTGCTTGGTTGTGTCCCAGCCCGGGAGCTGATTCCGTGGTTCTTTGCTGACTCCAAATTTTAGCTCCAGGAAAATCCTAAGGACGTGATTATGGCACAGAATGAGGGAATGGTTTAGGTGGGAAAAGCTCTCTGAGGTCACAGGGTCCATCCCTTCCCCCAGCACTGCCAAGGCCACCCTGACCCATGGCCCCAGGGGTCACATCTAGTCACAAGCACCTTTAGACCTGTGCTGTTAAAAGACTCCCTTCACAAAACCTCCATTTTTAATGTATTTATACACAGACTCATACAGTGCCAGTTGCTGTCCAGTTTTTAATACTTTACCCCACTCATTTCCATAATTCTCCAGGGGACATCCATACTGCTTTTAATATCTATTTATTTACAGTCTTATTCATGTGGAAAATCGCAGTCTTTAGGTTTTCTTTTGGTGAAGATCATGATATCACTTAAAAAACCCACAACAAAGTCAAACTCAAATGAGAGCTGGTGCATGATGGATCCTTCTGCTTTGGTTCACTAAAATATTTGTTTTATCTAAATGGATCCTTAAGTACCATTTTAAAAGGGACTTTTTCAATTTTTCTATTTCTTTCTGACTTCAGTTTAAGTATCTAATTTGGATTTCATTTCCCACTGGTTGGGGAGGATATTTTTAGATGTGACTCAAAAAATCAGTAGAAATGTTATTTTTTGGTCATCAGCAATAGATGGGAGATGTTCAGGGCACTGAGCTGCAGGACCCAGAGGGAGGGCAGAGCTCGGGGCTGTGGGGAAGAGGAGCTGCAGAAGAGAGAGCCAGTGCTTCTGGCGCTGATCATTTGGAAAAGCTTGCCTCTGGACAGCTGAAACATTAAACAAAAACCGACTGCAGAACCTCCCTTAAGGGGATTTTAGGCAAATAGGAGCTTAAATGCAGAGGTTTGATTGTGCTGTGAAGTGACAAATGTTGGTTTGGAGCTACCAGCTCAGTGTTAGGAGATACCGTGTGAAAACTGAACGAGGCCCATTTGAAGGAATAGAGGGAATTTGGGATTCGCGGGAGGATTTTGTGTCAGGAGTGCCAGAGCTCCTGCTCGAGCACCAACCAAACCCCACCCCCCCACCAGCACAAGCCATGTTTGGAATGCAGTGTGTAGCTTTGGAGTGTGCCAGGACTTATCCTGCTCCTGGGAAACCCGCTGGGCTCACACAGGTGATTCCACATTTTCTGTGTCTTGCAGTAGAGGGAAAACCAGCTTTCCCAGGGAAGCTGTGGCTGCCCCATCCCTGGAAGCATCCCAGGCCAGGTTGGAGCAAGCTAGCATAGTGAGAGGTGTCCCTGCCCAGGACAAGGGAGTGGAACTGGGACATCTTTAAGGTGTCTTCCAGCTCTGACCATCCTGGGGCTCTGCGGAAGCCGCTTGCTGTGGTTCCTGTCTGGGCTCTGCTGGAATGAGCTCCTGGCAGAGGATCCAGCAGCTCTGGCCCCTTGCCAGCTGTGTGGCATCAGGGAGGTTTGGAACAGGAGCAATCCATCCTTGGCTGCTGCGGGCTGGGAGCAGATGGGAGCCCCACTGCAGTCAGGGATGCAGACAGGGCACGTGGGGCTGCAGTAGGAGGAGCTCTTGGATGCATCCAGGAGTGGATAAGGACTGGAACAGCTGGGGTGCACTGCTGGCAGGGGGAGGAAGTGGTGCTGGAAGATGAGAGGAGACTCAGGGTGATGCCTGCTGGAGACTGACCTGGACCTAGCAAAAGGATAAAGCAGGGATTTATTAAAGGCCTCCATGGGCACACCTGGGCAGCGCCAGAGCCCAGCCGGGCCACGCCCAAGATGCACCCGAATGGTCACAAAAAGGACACCTGGCCACGAGGTCCCACAATTTTATAAGTTCTGGTCCATCTCACATTGGAGTCAAACTGTCCAGCCACAGCTCCAGGTTATGGAGCTCCATCCTCCTGGTTTTTCCTTCTCACTTCACCGTTGGTTTTGTTCCTGGGTCTGAAAGCTGCCCTCGGTCCGAGCTGGAGAAGGAATTGTTTTGTCTCCCTGCTCCGTGAGGAGAGCTCAGCAGCGCTCAGTGTGAAACCCAAACCACTGAAACAGCCCAGGATCTAAAAGATATAAAAGCTAAACCTTAAGGTATCAAGGGAGCGAAGCCTGGGTGTTCCCCAGCCATAAAGCAGCAGTCAGGTGTTTCCATGAGTTTTCCCTGACCCGCGTGCCTGTGTTCCTGGGCAGGTGCAGCCTCTGTTCCCGCCGCCGACGCCGCGTCCCTTCCCACAGAGAAGGCTGGGGCTGTCCCTGCTGGAGACACCAAACCTCCCCAGGCTCCAGGGCCCGGAGCTGCTCCTGCAGCAGCAGGCAACCCTTTCCAGCCCACGGAGCTGGGGCTTTCTCCTGCACCTGAAGCCAGCCCTCCCAAAGGCGTCCGTGACGCGTCCGCCCCGGGGACAGAGCTCGGCTTCGCCCCGGCAGCAGATGCTGGATCTCACCGTGGGGTGGATTTGGGGTTTGCCCCAGCAGCAGATATGGAATCCCACCATGCCACGGATTTGAGGTTTGCTCCAGCAGCAGGTGTGGAGTCCCACCAGACCGTGGATTTGGGGTTTGCTCCAGCAGCAGATACGGAATCCCACCATGCCATGGATTTGGGGTTTGCCCCAGCAGCAGATATGGAATCCCACCATGCCATGGATTTGGGATGTGCTCCAGCAGCAGATATGGAATCCCACCATGCCATGGATTTGGGATTTGCTCCAGCAGCAGATGCGGAACCTCCCCATGCTTTGGATTTGGGATTTGCTCCTGCAGCAGATAACAAAGCTCAGCACGTTATGGGCTCTGAGTTTGGCCCAGCAGCAGATGCAGAGTTTGCCCCAGCAGCAGAAGTCAACCATCAGCGTGCCCTGGATTCTGGGTTTGCTCCTGAGGCTCCAGCCAAGCCCGTCCCTGCTGCGGGTGCCGGGGAGGTGTCAGTGGAAGCTCAGCCTGTCCCTGCAGCTGCCCCCAGGACTGCCGTGTCTGGGGAGCTGCTGACGTCTGAGGCTGCCCTTCAGCAAGACGAGCCTCCTGCAGGTGAGTGTGCCCAAATCCCAGAATCCCAGTCACGGGTAATTGAGGTTGGAAAAGGCCTCTGAGGTCATGGAGCCCAGCGCTGCTTGGCTTTGGGTGAAGCACCTTGAGGAGAGCTCAGCTCTACTCTCAGGATACAGAGGAAATGCTTCCTGGGGATTCTTCACGTGTAAAACGTAAAACTAGAGGTTTTTAGTGATTTTTTTAGTTTTCATTGGGCATTCTGAGCAGTGCTGAGTGGAAGGACAGCCATGGAGAGGTGTTGGCTCATCCCTGCTGGTGCTTGGCTTTGTGTCACCACCACCCTCAGCTCTCACCAAAATCTCCCAAATCCTGTAGGACGCGGAGCTGGCAAACAGAGGTTCTTGAAAACAATTTCTGAAGAGACTAAAAGGCTTAGTGGATAATTTTGGGCCCTTTCCTTGGGATGACTGTAGGTGTTGAAGTGCTGGGAAGGGCGTGTTTGGTTTTCCATGTGCAGCTTTGCTGTGCTGTATGGATTTCTCCAGGGACACCATCCCTCTGGAGAGAAAACTCTCCAAAATTGTATTTATTTTATATTTATATTACTAAAATGCAGCAAATAATCCTGGGCAGAGGCAGCATATGTGGATAGGTTGTGGATAGAGTTGGAGTGAGATCTTTTTTCTTATCTTCCAATACTCTTTAGTTTAATGATGAGGATAAATTTCAAAAGAGAAGTTTTAACAAAAGAACCCTCCACTAGAATGTAGTGACTGAGATGCCCAGGTGGGTGAATGGAAGAGGAAGTGCAAGACAGTGCAGGAAGGCAGAAAGATCCTAAAAATCAGTTTTCGAAAGTGAGGAAAGCTTTCAATTCCTTGCGGAAGATAAAAAATTAGGCGAGGGAATGATTTTTATCTTACTTAATCTGATCTAAATTTAAAACCAGGAATTTTTACTCTTTACATTCCATTTGCAGAAGCAACAGCAAAGGTGGAGGCGGAATCCAAAGCCCCAGAAGTTTGTGTGGATCACTCAGAGAAGATGAAGGACAGGAAACCCCCCCCGAGCCCCCCGGACGAGCCCCTTCCCGGGAAAACCGACCACCACCCGGAGCCAGCAGGTGGGAAATGCAGCCAGGGCAGAGCTCTGCCCCACACAGGCACTGCCCTGCTGCCCCCAGGCAAAGGACAGGCACCAAACTGGAATCTCAAGCAGGTTTTTGGTGTGTGCTGGCACAGGGCAGCCATTCAGAACTTGTCCTTTTCTTCCTCGTGCACAGTTGTTGTACCAATGTCTGTCATCGTTTTCCTTTCTATTTAAAATTTAAATAAAATTAATTACAGAGAGAACTGCTCTCCCATGTAATTATGCCTTACAAATTAAAACTGGCTATAATTATGCAGAGTGAGGAATGTTGTGGTGGCTGTGTGGATGTATTGTAAGGTATAGATGAATACAAGATGATCAGCATTAGCCAGGGACTCCAGGCTGATAATGGAGTTCATTCTGGATTTGAATTACCAGTGGGAAGCTGGGATAGTCTGAATTGGGTCGATTACAAAGAGGAAAAAACCTAAAAAATGAACCCCCACCCTGTGCTTAAGCCCTGAAACAGCCCCTGCTTCGTGTTCTACCCCCACCTTGTCACGTGCAAAATATAAAAGTGCTGCTGAAATGGGATTGTGAGGAGATGAACCAACCATGCCTCATAAACCTCATCCCTGTTAAACACAAAATTAACCCTTTACGAGGGCTGGGGCTTAGCTGCAGGCTGCCTGTACTCCTGAGACCTGAAGCTTTCTGTTCCTCTTTTGTGTTCCAGCTGAAGCAAAAGGAGCACTAGAAAATAAAGACCTTCCAGAAAAATCTGCTCCTGCTGAGGATGGTGAGACACAAAAGGAGGAGGCTGAGCACAACCACATCCAACACGCGGAACCTCAGGAAGGGAAAACCCTGCAGGAGCCCACAGGTAGGATATAAATCATAATATGAAAAATAATTCCGTTTGCTCATGGAAACCTCCTCTGGGAGCTCTCCACCTTCTGCTCCTGGCTGTGGGGCCACCTGGGCAAGCAGAAATGTCTTTGTGTGGCTCTCGGTGCTCCTGGTGCTGGGCTCACCCTTCCCCTCGGATCCCTGGCCTCTCCAGGGCTCTTTTCCCTCCATATTCAAACTAAAAGCCCAAATCTGTGTGATCTGAGTGCTTTATCACTGGGACTGGCTCACAGCTGTGCTGGAGGATTGCAGAGCTCCTCATCTCTCTGCCATCAGCACTGGCTTTTATTTTGGTATTGAAAAGGACTGTTAATTCTTACGAGGATGTTCCCAGGGAGGATCTCCTTCCCACTCGAGCTGTGTAATTGCCAAAGGAAGAAGTGATTTTCTCCTGCTCCACTGACCCAGCCTCCAGAGGAGCTGGTGCTGCTCACACTTGGTGTGGAGGAGGATCTGTGGGCCAGGGCTGAGTGACAAACGACTGCTCCTCTCCTCAAACTCAGCTGAGGGATCCCCAGGGACACAGCAGGTGACCTTGGGGCAGAGGCTCTGCCTCCCACTGCTTCCACCCTGGGTGCTGGGGAAACTTGGCTCTCCTGCCCCCATCTCTCTTCCCATCTTCCCACTAAACTTCTGTTTTCCCACTCTGGAAGGATGCCAGCTAGAGATATAAAAAAGCTCTCTCTGATCTTGTCTTGCTGAGACAAAATGGATCCTTAATGCATTTTTAAAAAGCAATGGCATGTCCTTACAAGAACTGGTGCTTTTTGGTGGGGTAAGAGCCTGTGTCAGACCTGTGTTTAAATAGCACTGAGGTATGGATTTGGGGTGGATTACACAGGAGTTGGGGTAAATGCCTACCCCAGGCCTCCCGGGGTGGCTCTGGTGTGGTTCCAGGGCTGGGAAATCCTACACATCTGCCTGTATGGCCTGTTGGAGAGGGCTGCAGTCACACAGAGAATATATTTTTTATTTCTTTTATCGAGCAAATAGTGGCCTTGATGTTTGAGCAGGCTTCCTGTATTCCAGGTCTTCCCACTGCACAAGTCAGGCAAGCTCCCAAATCCAGGGACCGTGGGTTTGGCAGAGCAAAACCTGCCCCAGTGCCTCTCACAGATGTGCCAGAGGAGCATCCCGTAGGTCTCCCACAGCAGAAGAGTCCTGAGCCCAGAGCAGATCCCTGTTCCACAGTGGAGCTTGGCTGTGGTGCTGGAACATCCCCTCGCTTTAGGGCTCCTCACAAAAAGGCCACCAATGTCCCCTCGGAGCCTGTGGAGAGCTGCAGAGACCCCTCCCAGGAAAACTGGGATTTGGAAGGTGCCGTCGTGAAGAAAAAGAAAAAGAAACCAAAACAAAGGAGAAACCAGCTGCCAAGAGGGTTGGAGTTCTGGGATGAGAACGGAACAGCCCCCGGCGCTGCCAGGGATGCTCCCTTTGGGGTGGGATGGCAGAATCCAGACGCGCGTCCCGGAACGGCCGCAGGAGGCAGAGCTCCGGACGTGCCAAAGGATGCTAAAAGGACAACTGGCAGTCACATCCGGGATGAGCAAAACGCCTTCCCAGGGCCAGCCCCAGGACAGCGGGGCCCGAAATCCGGTGTGTTGGATGCCAGAGCCGGGGAGGAGAGGAAAACGGAGGGAAGGAGAGATGACAGCTGCGTGCTGGAATCTAAAGGCAAAAGCAAAGAGGTTCCCTCAGAGCAGGGGGGCAAGACTAAGGTGGGGGAATCTGCTACAGCCAAGGGACCCACCAAGCCCACGGAGAGAGATCTCCCCAAGAAAAACGAGAAGAGGGAGGACAAGGAGTCAAAAGGTGCCGACCTGACGGTGAATCCGAGCAAAGCAGAAGCTCCCTTACACACCAAACCTTCAGAACTGCCCCTTTCCCATAAAAGTGAGGAGCCTAAAATGCCATCTCCGGGGCAGGAAGCGCCCGGTGGCTCTGTCCATCAGCCTTCCCTGGAAACAGCAGCCAAGAAAAACAGGGAAAAAAGCAAAGGGGTTGAAAAGGAATCCCTCAAACGGCCTCACCTGGAGGCTGCAGCCGTGGAGGACTGGCTCTCTACAGAGCCAAAGGCAGCTGGAGAAAGTAAAACAGGGTCAGAGGGAGGACTGAAGACCCCAAGGGATGCTCCTGGAGTTCCTGTTCCAGCCTTGGTTTCACCAAAGCCTGGGGAAGTTGCAGCTGTGCAGGACAGAGGGGCCGAGGGCGTTCCTGATGCTCCCAAACATCCCAGCCCTGGCGAGGCAGGGGGCAGGGGGGTGGCAGCAGATTGCCCAGACCCAAACAGAGGGAGAGGATTCGCTGCTCCCGAGCAGCAGGCTGGGAGAGAGCCCAGTTCGACACACGGGGTGGACAGGCCTAAAAAAAAGCGCAGCGAAGGGAAAGGCAGAAGAATTAAAAGCTTCTCGGAGCAGATGATGGTCTCAGAGAATGGAGGCAAGTTCACTGATGGAGGGAGGACAGATGAGGCTGGAAAGGAAAGAGTTTATCCTGAAAATGGCCAGGGTGTTCCTGCCAGAGGACACCCTCCAGCCAGCGCTGCACAGGCCTGTCCCGCTGACAAGCCCCAAAAAAGAGGCAGCGATGGAAAGAGCAAAAAAGGGGAAAGGAGCTTTTTCCAGCAGCCTTTCCTTGAGAATAAGATGGAAGCAGGGAGTTTTCCTGAGGTAGCTGATAAGGTGAAGGAGGGCAGTGATAAGGGCAGAGAGGGGGGCTGTGTCCCTGCTGGGGGCTTGCAGGAAAATGCAGCTAAAATGCAAACACCAATTGAGCTGGGACCGGAGAAACCGAAAGAAAATGTTGGGAGAGGTGAAACAGCTGATTTGGGAGCTTTAGACCAAGCTTTGCTGCTGGGGAAGAGCAGAGAGGAAGCCAAAAATCCTGCTCTGGCTGCCACCATCAGCCCCACAGAGCAGGTGGATTTGGCTGGGAAAGGCTCTGCCGGCGAATCCGCTGGGCTCAGCTCGGATGCGACGGCGCTGGCAGAGAAAGCCAGGAAGAGGAGCAGTGATGGGAGAAGGAAACAGCCTGAGAAAAGTCCCTCTGGGCAGGCAGCTGTCCTGGGTGCTGGGGGGGAAACCAGCCAGGAGCAGGTGGCTGGAAGCAGGAAGGAAATGAGCTCGGAGAAGGAGAAGGGGTCTGGTTTGCAAAGAGAGAGGCTGGCGGAGGAGCTGGGGAAGGCCGAAATCCAGGGTGGCAGGGGGAGCTTCTCTGAGCAGCCAAATCTTTCAGGCCATAAAACAGAGACTTCAGAGCCAGAAATAGGCAGTGCTAAGGAGACTTGGCCCGTGAATAAAGGGAAGGAAGCAGATAAATCCCAACCTCTCCCAGAGCACAGGGCAGGGCTGCACAGTCCCTCCAGGGAGCTGGGGATGGACGAGCCCAGGAGTAAAAGCAGAGATGGGAAAGGCAAAAAGGCTGAGCACAGTCCTGAGCTGGGGCCAGGTGGCATCCCTGCAGTGGGACATGTTCAACAAACTCAGTCTGAGAAGGGCAGAGAGAGCTCCAGGACTGCGCTGGTGCTGCTGGGTCACCTGCCTGATCCTGCCAAGGTACAGGCTCCTGCTTTGCCTCTGGAGCCAGGGAAGTCACACACAGGTGGTGAAGAGAAACACAAAAAGGGGGAGCCTGACCCACAGCAGCCTTTTCTGCTGGAGCATAAAGCAGGAGCAGGGGTGTTCCCTCCTCCTGGCCTGGAGATCAGGGACAAAGCTGAGGCAGGAGGTGCCAGTCCTTGCAGCAGGAATAAAAATCCTATTCCAGAGCACCCAGCAGTGTCAGATCCCGGCCTGGCCCCAGTCACTGAGAGATCTAAAAAGAGGGGTTATGATGGAAGCAGTAAAAAGACTAAAAATGCCTCCAGGCAGCCTGTTCCTCTAGAGGCAAAACCAGACAGGAGTGAAGCACAGCCTCCCGTGGGATCTGGGCTGGAATGTGGGATGGAAGACGCAGATTTTGTAGATGAAAACAGAAACATTAAAACCTTTCCCACTGGCCCTCAAAGACTTTGGAATAATAAAGGAAGTGGTTTCAAATCCGTGTCTCAGAGCACAGCAAGTGGCCCTGGTGATGGGGGTGATGCTCCCTGTGGCCTCCCAAAGCAGAGAGAGGGGGGTGCAGGGCCTGGGGGCCTTCCTCCTCCTCCTCCTCCTCTGGAAGCTGTGGCAGAGAAAAGCAGCAGAGAGCCTGGACCTGGTGCTGAGAAGGAGATGCAGACCCAGAAGTCTCGTGAGCAGCCCATCAGTCTGGGACACAAAGAACCTGGAAAAGAGCTTTCACAGAAAGATGGGAAAAGCAGAGGGGCTGGTTCCCAGGATGGCCAGCCCAAGGACAAAAACCACCTTTCCCTCGTGGCAAAGGTGGATGATAAAGAAATAAAACCCACTGATAAAAAGCACGACGCTGGCAAGGCTCCCTCAGAGCTTCCTCACGAGGCGGCGGATCCGAAACACAGAGCAGCCCCTGGAGCTGCCCACGGCACCCGGGCACCAGAGGCCACGGAGGAGGGCACTGGAAGCATTTCCCCAGCCCCTGCAGGGACACCCGGGAGCACAGGGAGCCATTCCCCAGCCCCTGCAGCCGAGGCAGCCGCGTCCCAGGCTGTGCCGGGAGCTGGGAAGGGCAGGAAAGCTGGAGGGGCTGAGCCGGGCGGGGGCACGAGGAGCGAGCAGAGCTCACCCCAGCAGCGGGGCACTGAGCCTGGCCTACATAGGCCAGCTGCCCAAACTACCCAAAAACGGCCCAAAGAGGACAAAAAAGCAGTCTGGCAGCCTGCAGAGGAGAGCCCTGCCCGTGCTGGCGAGGCTCTCCTGAAGGATGCTCCTCGTGGTGGGGAGGTTCTCCTGAAGGAAGCTCCGGTGTCAGAGTCTGAGGTGGATAAACCTCAAGACAAAACCAAAGAAAAGGATTCTCAAGACACAAAGAAAGAAAGAGAAACTCGAGCTACAGCTAAAGCAAAGGAATCTCAAGACATAACCAAAGAGAAGGAATCTCAAGAAGTAACTAAAGGAAAGGAGTCTCAGGACACAACTAAAGAAAAGGAATCTCAGGACGCAACTAAAGAAAAATCTCAGGACACAGCTAAAGGAAAGGAATCTCAAGAAGTAACTAAAGAAAAGGAGTCTCAGGATGCAACTAAAGAAAAATCTCAGGACACAGCTAAAGGAAAGGAATCTCAGGACACAGCCAAAGAAAAGGAATCTCAAGAAATAACTAAAGAGAAGGAATTTCAAGAAGTAACTAAAGAAAAGGAATCTCAGGACACAGCCAAAGAAAAGGAATCTCAGGGCACAGCCAAAGAAAAGGAATCCCAAGCCCCGACTAAAGAAACGGAAGAAGAATGTGAGCAGAAAGTGGTGAAAGAGGCAAAGAAAGAGAGAGCGAAGGCAGCGGAGCAGCTCAAGGGCTACATGAGACCCACCAAGGCCCGAGGGGTGCCAGCCCTGGTGGCCAGGCCGGCCCCGGGCAGAGCCGGCCCCCGGCAGCCGAGAGCGGCCAGAGGTGTGTGAGTGCCCGGGGGCCAGCAGCACACCCTGCTGCGGGTCCTGCCTTGGCATGAGCCCGAGCGGTCATCCAGCGTGGCATGAGGGGGGTTTGCTGCTCTCAGGGGGCTGCTGGGGCTGCTTGCCTGGCTCAGGGGCTAATCCGCAGCGCTCGGCGCCGGCAGCTCGCTGCAGTTCCAGGGCTCGGCGCTGGCTCGGAGCGCGGTCAGAGGGAGTTGCGCAGGCGTCGGGCAGCGTTTGGGTAGAAATCGGCACTCTTGGGCGTGGAGCTGCCTTGGCTTCTTGCCACCCGAGGCTGGAAGTGGCCTTGAGCTGTGCTGTGACGGTGGTCCCCGTGGCCCTGCTCAGGGATGGAGGATGCCAGGGGCAGGCAATGTCCTGAGTCCCTGTTGTTTGCAGGGTTTGGGTTTATCCCACCTCTGACCATCTGCAGCCCCTTCTCCTCCTGCACTTGGTTTGGCTTAAGCCTCCTTGAGCCACTTCATCCACAAAATGTGTTTCCTTCTAGAATCAAAACCTTTTCCAAAGCTGCTCTAACAAAACAACGGTGGGACTGATGTAAATTTTGGGACTTCATCCCTCTTAGGAGGCTATGGATGTGCTGGTCAGCATCCAGGGCTGGGCACCCTGGCTGTTCTCCGGGGAACAATGTCCCTGTGCTCGTAGGAAATGAGCTGGAATTCATCCCACAGAACTGAATCCAGTTCTTAGAAATTTTGAAATACGGATAGAGATGAAATTACAAATATTCTTGTACTTGTGCTCATTCTAAAGCTTCCTCAGAAAGAGTTGGCATCTCTGTGAACCCTGCTCTGCCGAGATGGGCTGGGAAGTTTATCCCTGCCCTCAGGTGCTCTCCATTTTTGCCTTGTCATCAGGCATGAAAGTTTGTTGCAGAGTTTCTTGCTGCCAGTTTGCATGATGCAGCCACTAACTCACCAGACCCCGAGCTCCAGAGTGCCTTAACATGCTGCTCAGGTTTTTGAGAGGTTTTGTAATTTTAATGAGTGTTGCATAACATGAAGTAGTTCTATTTTAGTGGAAGTGGTGTTCTCTGCATGAACTTGTGCCTGCAGAAGTGATGCTCTTTGGTGCATGATGTAACAAAACAAAGGGAAAGCTGAAGGCAGCATCTTTTACAAAACCAGCGTTTCTTCAAAGCCTTTCCACGGTCTGCCAGGAGTTTTTGAAAGAAAAGCTCCTCCTGAATATCTTGCACAGGTAACCGTGCACGGATTGCAGCAGTCCTGGCTCAGAGTAGCACTGCAGCCTGTGAGTAAGTTGGCACGAACTTTGCACCTGGGAGTTGTCTTGATGTGAGTTTACTCAGGGCTTTGATAACCTTCCACTGCTTTCCTCCTTCCAACACTTTGTGGAGTCAACAGTTGGTTTGTTGGGGTTTTTAAGAGGTGCTCAGAAGGCCCAGCTCTGAATTCCCCCAGAGGGTGCTGGGCACTGTCCAGGCTCCCCAGGGAATGGTCACATTCCCAAGGCTGCCAGAGCCCCAGGAGCATTTGGACAGCGCTCTCAGGGGTGCACAGAGTGGGATTTTGGGGTGTCTGTGCAGGGCCAGGAGTTGGATCAGTGATCCCTGTGCGTGTCTCCCAGCTCAGGAGCTTCCATGGTTCCATGGCTGAGCTTGTTTTGGAGCTCTTGGTGCCGTGCTCCCACAGCAGTTGAAGGTGCTTTGCCATCCCAGAATCCCGGGATCGTTAGGGTTGGAGTCCTGTGCCCAATCCCCACCTTGTGCCCAGCCCAGAGCACTGAGTGCCACATCCTTGGACACCTGCAGGGATGGGCGCTCCAGACCTCCCTGGGCAGCTCTTTCCCAGAAATGCAGCTACACGACTGAGGCTTTTCTCTCCGTTTCCACCCCTGCCTGGCCCTTCACGGAACAGCTGTCCCACGAGCTGCAAGCAGCCAGCAGGCCTGGCTGCACCCCTCAGCTGGCACAAGCCGTGTGGAAGTGTGGAAGCGCCTGGGGCGGATCCGAGGCCGGAGCGGGGAATTCGCGCGTCGGCAGCGCCCGAGCTGAGCCCGGAGCTCAGTGAAGGGAGAGGTGCTGAGATCCCTGGTGACTGTGCTTGTTCACTGACAGAGAATCAGGGAATCGTTCAGCTTGGAAAAGTCCAGCCTTTAACCCCAGTACTGCCAAGGCCACCGCTGAAGCGCATTCCCACATGCACACGGTTTTTGACCATTTCCAGGGCTGGTGGTTGCAGCACTTCCCTGGGCAGAGCTGCAGGGGTCCGGGAGATGGCTGTGAAAGTCCCGATGTCACATGGACTCAGTGTCCCCTCCACGTGCCTGTTGGTGCTCCTGTGATGTAACAATGGCACGCTCAGGGGGGTTGTATCTTTAGCTGTTGCCACACCTTGGCCAACACCTCACCTGCACTGTCAGGCAGTTCTGGGAGGTTCCTGCTCCACACCTGATATCCTCACAGGATCCTGGAATGGGTTGGGTTGGCTTGGGTTGGGAGGGGCCTTAAGGAACACTCAGTTCTACCTCCTGCCGTGGCAGGGACACCTCCCACTGTCCCAGGCTGCTCCAAGCCCCAATGTCCAGCCTGGCCTTGGGCACTGCCAGGGATCCAGGGACAGCCACAGCTGCTCTGGGAATTACAACCCAGCCACTCCCCACCCTACCAGCCAGGAATTCCTTCCCAATATCCCCTCCATCCCTGCCCTCTGGCAGTGGGAGCCATTCCCTGGGTCCTGTCCCTCCATCCCTTGTCCCAGTCCCTTTCCATCTTTCTCATTTCTTTCCCTTGGTGGGCAGGCAGTGATTTACTCCCAGATTGAGGCATTTTGGAGGACCTTCTGCTAAAGTTCAGTGATGAAATCTCTTTAGCCGGGCTCCCATGTCCTACACTGTGTGTTCCAGGATAACAGGATGCTTCCCTAAAAACATCAGCTCCTGTCTGTGCTGCTAAAATAGGTCCCAGCGTAGTGATACAGCCCCCTCGGGAGTCATGGCAACTGTGATGCTGCAGATTCCTCTCTGACGGAAGTTGGATCCATCTCCTGTAAATTAGGCTTTGCACACTTCTGTAATTTTATTTTTTTTCTATTTTTGACTGTGCAGCTTAAGGAACATTGGCTATAAGGCTGATTGTGCAATGCTTGAATTTAATCCCTTATCCCTCTTTTGGGTTTATTTCAGCCTCTCATTGTTGTCGTTGCCATTGGAAGAACTGCCCCAGAGCCTCCTGGAAAATTATTTTATACCTTTTAATGTCAGGAGGCAGCTGAGCTGATAACAGAAACATGACAGGCATTATCAGCTTTACAATGTGACTGAACCTTTGTGTTGCCTCTTGGATGAATTAAAACTCAATTTGGGAATGAGAGATGACAGTCAAGGTCCTAAATTCTGTACTTCCAAGGAGGTGTCTTGGTTGAGTGCTGGGGAATGGTTAAGGGGGGAAATGATGGAAAGTTTTCACTGGGCCAGGGTTGGGCTGTTGGACTCTGATCTGCTGCTGACATCCCCCTTCCCTCTGCTCCTCAAGCTCTATTTCAAAGGGAACTTGCCAAAGATATTCTTTTCCTTCAATCTGCCCTTGAAGAATAGTCGATTTTAAAAAAAGGAATTAATTTGTTTCCGTGTTTGGGGGCTGTATCCTCTTATGGATTTTGATTTGCATAAGCTGTTCAGCCCAGGAGCCGAGTGTTCATTGCACAACCACCCTGTGGTGCAGACAGTCTGCTCCTGAATTACTGCCCCACATGGGGGCTGGGGGGGCCTCCTGGGGCAGTCACCTCCTGCCTGGATCCCTCTTCCCCTCCCATCCATCCCCGTCCCTGTGGCTGCCTCCTGGCCCCGGCCCCTGCCAGGCTGTCCTGCTGCCCATTGCCACAGTCACCCTGTGGGATGCAGGGCAGATTTCTCAACAGTTTGTGTTCAAGTCAAATGCATTTAAAAGCAAGAAATGCCCATCCCTGTCTAATGACGGGATTTGCTTTGCTTTTGCAGCCACAGTGAAGCTCTTGCTGTAAATATTTTCTTTTCCTGCCTGGTTTCCATTATTTTAAGTGGGTCTAGAATTTGCACGGTAACCTTTCAGTCATGCCATGTTTGTAGTTCTCCTGTGGGACCCCAAGCTGTAATTGGGTTTGTCTGACAGGAATTCATCAGCTGATTAACGTTGTGTTAATCAGGGCAGGGGCTGAAGGATGTGCAAGTGCAGCCAGTCATCCTGAGATCAGCAGCACAAATGCAGTCGTGGTGCAGGAGCTGTAATAGCAGAGCTGCTCTAATAATGCTTTCGAAATGCTCCGTGTCATCATATTGCAGCCTGTTCATTAATTAAAGACCTGTTAATTATCCCAGTGGGGTGTGTGAGGGAACTGAACCCCACAGGCTGTCTCCAGCCAGTTCTCTGTCAGTGTTACACAGATTTGTGAGGAGACCTTGGCCCTGAGCTGCTCTCCCTGCCCTTGGCCCTGCTGTGAGTTCGGTTCAGCTTGAACAGAGGGTTTTGTGGAGGTGTTGCTTCTGGCCCTGGCTGAAAGCTGAGCTGAGCTTACAGGATGTTTTTCCAGAGGTGCAGCTCTGCAGTGCCGGGTGCTCAGGGGCCTCTGATCCAACAGGATCACAGAATCCCTGAATGGTTTGGGGTGGAAGGGACCTCAAAGCTCATCCAGTGCCACCCCTGCCATGGGCAGGGACACCTCCCACTGTCCCAGGCTGCTCCAAGCCCCATCCAGCCTGGCCTTGGACACTGCCAGGGAGCCAGGGGGAGCCCCAGCTGCTCTGGGTACCTGTGCCAGGGCCTGCCCACCCTCCCAGCCAGGAATTCCATCCCAATATCCCATCTAAATCCACCTTTCCAGTCCTGTCCCACCCCACAGCTCTGTGTTTGAGGTTGCCCAAACCAGCTGGATTCCAGTGCAGATGCCCCTGGTTTTTCCCAGCTGGTTTCCCACCCTGTTAGACCAGTTTTGGTTTCTCTCCAGCTGGATGCAGCCGTGCCCAGCTCTCCCTTGGAGCTGGCACCCGCCGTCCTTGGCCGGGCTTCCTTGGGTTCATTTCCTTCCTTTATTTTATATTCCTGCTCATCCTTGACACTCGCATTTTCAAGAAAAGCTGGGAGCGAAACAAATCCAATTCTGGCTGCAGATCCTGCCGGGCTGAGGCTGCTGACCGCATTTCCTTAGTGATGCTGTTCAATTTTCTGGGGAAATCTGAATTCCAAGCCTCTTTCCCTGGCTGATGTTACCAGTCTGTGGCTTGTGCATCACTTGGTGAACTTTGTGTTGCCTCTTCTCGGTTTCCACTATCAAACACAATAAGCAAATACTGAGTTGGAAACACTCTGAGTGTGTTTGATTTCTGGTTTTGGCTGGTCTCTTGATTTTTGATGTAAATTCTAAAGCAGGATTTGATCTGTAAATGACCCGTCCTATAAAACACAAGGCTGTGTTTAAGGTCTGTGCAACTCCACACTTTTGCAGTGTTAAGCTTACAGTGCAAGGTTCTGGTGGTCAGAATCCTAAATATTCCACTTTCATCCTTCAGCCTGGTTTCTTGCAGCCTGTGGGCAGAAGTGAAGTGTGAGCTGAGCACGGCTGTCAGGCTGGTTCCACAACCCGTGTGTGCGTGTGAGCACACGGGGCAGGGGGTGTGTAAATCCCAGTTTCCTGGACACACAGAGCGTGTCCTCGTGGCTCTGGTCGCTCTGATTGCTGTTCTTGGTAATAACTCTTAATTAGAGACCACACCAACAACGTGGCACGGAGGAGCTCATCATCCTGGAAAGTGACGTTGCCTTAGAAACCAGTGCAAGAGGCTGCACAGAAACGATTGTGTTAGATTAAAGCAAAAAAAAAAAACAGCAAAAAAACCCCAGAGCATTAGCAGGGATAAGTAATAGCTTCGGGAGTGAAGCAAAAATAGAAGCACTAGGCTGATTCATCTGCTGAGGCTGGGAGGCTGCAGATTGGGTACCAGAGCTGACGTGGGATGTAGTGATCTCCGCCCGCTCCGGGGACTGGCACAGCCCAGTTCCACCTGGAACAGCCCAGGGAGGGCACAGGCATCCCTTGGGGATGGCTGCCCTGGCAAAAAGGATCAATAAAAGCATCCCCAGCAGATCTGAGTGGCTGCAGAGGTGGTCGGTGCTGGGACTGAGACTCTGCTGGGCGTGCTCAGCGTCCCGGGCAGGCTGATTTCTGTCAGCTCTGCCTGCAAGCAAGGACAGGGTTTAAAGAGGATAAAAGGATGTGAACAGGCAAAATAGAGCCTTCCTCCTGGTGAACAGGCAAAATAGAGCCTTCCTCCGCGAGACCAGGCCGCTCTCACCTCGGGGAGGCAGTGGGGGAAGCTCCACGTGCAGAAGCTGGACCGAGTGTGATTTACAGGATCTCACAATGATGTCACTGCTCCTGACATGAAAGGTGGTGGAGAGCCCAGAGGGGTGGGAAATCTCAGATTTGGTACTTGAAGAGTAGGAAATGAAGAGTAGGAAATCTTCCTCCATGTTGAGTGAGGGTAAAAGCAGTGGTTGGGGCTCCTTTGAGGGTATCTGACTCCCCCTTCCAACCCAGCTCCGGTGAGAGCCTCCCTTACTTGAGTCACCTCTCAAAATCTGCCCAACTCTGTATTCTGAACATCCTCCCACCCTTCCNCGGCGCGCAGCCCCCGGCCCCGGCGCGGGAGGAGCCGGCCGCCAAGAAGCGAGAGGAGTGGAACGGCAGCAACTCGCTCAAGAAAGAGCTGGGCAGCCCGAGCGTGTTCCACAGCAAGCTGGAGCAGATCCCCGAGCTCGGCAGCCAGGACAAAGAGCGGCAGGAGGCGGCGGGCAAGAGGGACAAGAGGAACGGCACCGCCGGAGCGCCGGCGCTCGATGCTCCCAAAAGCAAAGGCGCCGAGCCGGAGCCCGGCAAAACGGCTCCTCTGGAAAGAAAAGAAATCGAGGTCAGCAATGTGCAGAGCTCTCCGTCTCCCAAGCAAGGAGATTTACCACGTGATGGTATGTTACTAATTTTTACCTCCCCGGGCAGGGAGCGGACAGGAGCTGGGAAGTGCCGAGTGACTTTGGAGCCCGGAGGCGCAGGGAGGGCGGAGGGAGCACCTGGGAGACCGGCACCGGCCGTGCTCGGCGGTCAGAACAAAGGACGGGTTTTTACACGGATAAAAATGGAGGGAAAACGGGGAAAATTAATTGCCTGGCTGGTTGCACAGCATCTGGTGCTGCAGCAGCTGTTAATGGCTTGTTGGGATCCTGAACTTGGGCGATGGATTTTCAGATCCGTGGCATCCGCAGGGGTCCACACCGGTCTCCCCTCCCGGGTGCCCTCCTGCCACACCTCCCCCGAGCAGAGGTACCCCCTGGTCACGAGCTGTATTGTGAGAGCAGGGTGACAGCAAAGTTGAAACCTTTCAGCCCCTGCCAAAAAAATCTGCGGATCGTGCTTTTCCCGTAAGCTTCTGGCACCTTTCGCTGTTTCTGTTTGAGGGGAGCACAAGAGTGATGGGTGGAATGATTTATGGAGTTAAGCTCTTCCCGGTGCTGAAATTCAAAGTGGAATTTCCCTGTCACTTTCTGGAAGCTCTTTCCCAAACCCCCCGTTGGAACGGAGCCGTTCCCGTTCCAAGGGTCAATAGCAGCTTGTTGTATTCTGTGGGGTTTGTTGTTTCAATGGTGCTGTGGTGTATGAGGTCACTCTTCCCGGATTTAAAATCTGTGAGAAGAGTAGTTAATCTTTGTTCTCCCGCCTGGAACAACATCCCCGTGTCGCCCTTGCCAGCCCCAGCGAGCAATAAACCTGCTTTTTGCCCAGATTTTGGATGCGACGACGGTGTTTGTGCTTTGTCTGTCGCCCGCATTAACGAGAGGAGAGAAAACGTGTCAGGGGATAAAGACAAAAGATTTGCAAGAGAATTTTTGCGTCCTTTTCTAGCCAGCTGGTTTGTCAGTCCCTCGGAGGACTGATGTAAGAAGGAAACTGTCACGTTGTCGAGGGAGGGGAGGGTAAAACTCAGGTGTGCGGAGGGGTGAGCTCCTCAGGTGGAGCCCCAAAACACTTGGGGTGAGCTGAGCTCTCTGAGCGGGGCAGGGCAGTCCCCGAGGGGCTGTGCTCGCACAGCCGTGGATTTGTTCTCCTCTGCGTTTGTGGTGTGTGAGTGACACCCCATGGTCACTCGGGCGGCGCTCCCTGCCCGCGCCGGGCTCTGGTCGTCGCCCTTCAGCCGGCGGCCACTCACCACTGCTGAGCCTAGTTAGAGTTCTGCTTTCTCTAATTGCTTCTCTAAGATGCTTCAGTTTCCAGTCTCACGTTTGGGGAGCTGTGGAACAGGGTTGGGGCAGTACAAACTCCCCTCTGTGATGTGCCAAGGTGTCGCACCTTTTCGCTNATGTTTGCTTTTTTAAAAAAAAAAACACCAACAAATGAAAAGCTCCTAGGTGGTTTCAGAGAGCTTTACAGGGCTGCCCTCACTCCTGGGGAAGTGCTTTAAGGGGTCTCTGATGGATTGAGATTTCCCGTAAAAAAATTTTGGTTTGGATTGAGCGAGCAATGGAGGAATAACAGTAATTACACGGGATTAGAGGAACTCAGGGCATGCCAGATTGGGGAGCACAGTCAGTACTTTCAGAGTGAGCAAGTGCTTGCAAACATTAGTCCTACATCAGGGAGGAGGGAGAGCAGGAGCCGTGAGCTGAGAGCCCGTTTCCCGCAGCGAGACACCTCAGAATATTTTAAGGCAGAGAAAAATTGTTGAGGCTCTTTGAGAAGTGAAGGTTGTGGGTGGAACTATTCTGGTTAATTAGAGGCTGTCAGGAAAGATTCATATAACTTACAGTTCCTTAGTCATTGTTTTTAAATATAGCAGTGCCTTAAATCCCAAGCTTAAATACAAGCAGATAAATGTGTGGATTGTAGCATTTCTCACAGCAGGTTCAATTCAGGGGGCGTAGTGGAACTTGCAGGCTCTGGGTATAAAAATACATTTCTCTCAGTTCAACTCGAGCAGGGGAGGCCTTTTCCATGAGCTCTAAGGACATTTGCTCCGGAGGGGAGTGTGCCAATATCCGGGATGGTTGATGCGTTGTGACCCTGGTTCAGAGAGCAAAATCTGCCTCAGTCAAGGATTAAGCTGCACCAGACACTTAAGAATAAAAGCTGAATCTGCAGTTTGGTGCTAA
Organism: Tichodroma muraria; assembly: GCA_013390105.1. Lineage (NCBI taxonomy): Eukaryota > Metazoa > Chordata > Aves > Passeriformes > Sittidae > Tichodroma > Tichodroma muraria. The sequence goes on along the minus strand of WAAG01042439.1, from coordinate 59,692 downwards.
TGCAGCCTCCAGCCCAGTTTATCCAGGGGAATGGTGTCCAAATCAAGACTCCCAGCTGAAGAAGCCCTGTGTGGGTGCTGGAGCAGAGGTGGCTGAGGAGGGCACATCAGAGGTGTTGAGGCTGGGTGGGGATGGATCAGCACAAAGTGTGCAGTGCTGGTGTGAATGAAGTGTGACAGGAAAAAAATCCACCTGAGACCAGGACAACAAGCAGTGAAGTTCATATCTTTGTCAACTGGGGCACACGTCTGGTTTGTCTGGCAGATTCTGTGGACCCCAAGAGGCAGCTGTTTCAAAACACAGATGTGTGGCATCTTTAATTCAGCTAAAAATATTGTAAGATGTGTTCACGTTCGAAAAAGTAGAATGAAAACGAATCTTGCTGTATTTGAGACTCCAGGACCTTTCCAAACACGTCCCATCCCATCCTTTTCAGCTTTGTCCTCTCACTTACGGGAGCGATCCGGTTTGTGAATTGTGAAATCCTCATTACAGCAGGACTTGTGATCACTGTTGACTCCAAAAGAATATATTAAAATTCACAGAAAACAAAGCCCTTGTGCTGAAAGGGCTCATTCTGCACTGTGCTTTTGGGGCCGGGCTGGGGGGGGCCGTGTTTTGGTTTTGTCTGCGGGGGGAATTGCTGACCTTGGGTCCTGCGTGTTCTTGGAACGGCTCATCAGCAGGAATTGATACTGATAAAAGCATCGATCACGGCAGAGTTTGGCAGAGCAGAAGGAGAGGCCGAAATCCCCCCAGATGCATCGGGACCCCCCAAAGGCTGCTCGCAGAAAAACCCTTCCCCTGAGCCGGTTAAACCCACGGGAGCCTCAGCCCGGGGCCGGGCGCTCGCCCTTCCCCAAGTGAATTCCCGAGGATTCTCCACAAAAGGATGCAACCTGCCGGTTCCTTTTGAACTAGTGGCTGGCTGCAGCAAGTGAAGGCGACGGCGCGGGGGGTGGGGAGGACGGGGTTTGTCACGAATACCGGGGGCACGCTGTGTCGTCACGGCAGCGAGCCCGGCGCGCCGAGCGCTGCAGCCGCCGAGCCGGAGCGGAGCCGCCGCGATGTCCCTGTCGAACGAGCCGCCAGCCCCGCTCTCCGAGTACAGCCCGCTGGGCAAGGGCAAGAGCCCCGAGAGCTTCCCGGCAGCCTTCCACCGCACGGAGTCCCCGAAGGACTTCGGCAAAACCGAATTCGAGTGGCAGAGGACCGAGGGGAAGCTTAACGAGATCGGCTTGAGCGTGAACTCGGGGGGACCGATTAAGGACGGGCTCGTTAAGAACGCCGGTTTCACGGATGAGGACAAGCTGTGCTTCTTCGAGGGAAAACTAGACAAAGAGCTAAAAATAGCTCAGAAAGACAAAAGAGAAATTGAGGTGCCGGGCAAGAAATACCAGGCGGCTGCAGGTCACCTTGAGAGCTGGTCCTTGATTTCGGAAACGTTTCCTTCTGCAGAAGGGAACTTCGGGAACCCTAAAGCGACCGATTTCCGCGTGGGACAGGCAGGAGCCGAAAAACCCGGTCCTGGGCTGGGTAAAAATGAGGCCATCACCGACCAAGAGAAAGCCGTGGGTAAGGCTGGGATGGAGACCAAATGCCAGCCGGAGCCGAAGCTGCCCCATCTATCCGTGTCGGAGAGCGATCCCAGCAAATACATGAAGGAGCAGGAAATCAGCGTCTGGAACCCCAATTTCCACCCTATCCTGCCGAACGACTCGGGGTCTAAAGAAGCGGCCGTGAAAAAAGATGGAGCCCCCGGCTATTGTGTCCTCGGGGTGGTAAATGACAGCTACGGGCAGAGCGGGCTCTCTCCCCCCACTCCCGCGCCCAAGGCGGCCCCTCCGACCACCACCGTGGAGCTGGCCCAGGATGAGTCCAAAAGCAGTGACCTGAGCGAGAGCCCCGAGATGGAGGAGGAGATGGAGGAGCAGCTGGGCTGTGAGGGCAGTTCGCTGGCCAGGGCTGCCCACCAGAGGAAGGCGATGAGGCGTGCGATGTCAGAGTGCTCTCACTTGTCGGTGCCCCTAACCCTTAACCTGGCCGATAAATACCCTGAGCCGGTGCTTAGAGAAGACGTCGCCACTGGGCTGCTCTCTCCTAATAGCAGCCTGACCCAGAGCCGCAGCCCCACGGCCTTGGGCAAGCCCAGCGGCCCGATGAAGAGGTCCCTGACGGTGGCGGAGGAGCAGGCGGCCGCGGGCGGCCCCGCAGC
>WAAG01042439.1:24443-57309 GCA_013390105.1 Tichodroma muraria | reverse complement strand
GGCTGGTTGCACAGCATCTGGTGCTGCAGCAGCTGTTAATGGCTTGTTGGGATCCTGAACTTGGGCGATGGATTTTCAGATCCGTGGCATCCGCAGGGGTCCACACCGGTCTCCCCTCCCGGGTGCCCTCCTGCCACACCTCCCCCGAGCAGAGGTACCCCCTGGTCACGAGCTGTATTGTGAGAGCAGGGTGACAGCAAAGTTGAAACCTTTCAGCCCCTGCCAAAAAAATCTGCGGATCGTGCTTTTCCCGTAAGCTTCTGGCACCTTTCGCTGTTTCTGTTTGAGGGGAGCACAAGAGTGATGGGTGGAATGATTTATGGAGTTAAGCTCTTCCCGGTGCTGAAATTCAAAGTGGAATTTCCCTGTCACTTTCTGGAAGCTCTTTCCCAAACCCCCCGTTGGAACGGAGCCGTTCCCGTTCCAAGGGTCAATAGCAGCTTGTTGTATTCTGTGGGGTTTGTTGTTTCAATGGTGCTGTGGTGTATGAGGTCACTCTTCCCGGATTTAAAATCTGTGAGAAGAGTAGTTAATCTTTGTTCTCCCGCCTGGAACAACATCCCCGTGTCGCCCTTGCCAGCCCCAGCGAGCAATAAACCTGCTTTTTGCCCAGATTTTGGATGCGACGACGGTGTTTGTGCTTTGTCTGTCGCCCGCATTAACGAGAGGAGAGAAAACGTGTCAGGGGATAAAGACAAAAGATTTGCAAGAGAATTTTTGCGTCCTTTTCTAGCCAGCTGGTTTGTCAGTCCCTCGGAGGACTGATGTAAGAAGGAAACTGTCACGTTGTCGAGGGAGGGGAGGGTAAAACTCAGGTGTGCGGAGGGGTGAGCTCCTCAGGTGGAGCCCCAAAACACTTGGGGTGAGCTGAGCTCTCTGAGCGGGGCAGGGCAGTCCCCGAGGGGCTGTGCTCGCACAGCCGTGGATTTGTTCTCCTCTGCGTTTGTGGTGTGTGAGTGACACCCCATGGTCACTCGGGCGGCGCTCCCTGCCCGCGCCGGGCTCTGGTCGTCGCCCTTCAGCCGGCGGCCACTCACCACTGCTGAGCCTAGTTAGAGTTCTGCTTTCTCTAATTGCTTCTCTAAGATGCTTCAGTTTCCAGTCTCACGTTTGGGGAGCTGTGGAACAGGGTTGGGGCAGTACAAACTCCCCTCTGTGATGTGCCAAGGTGTCGCACCTTTTCGCTGAACCACAGAATCCCAGGATGGGCTGGGTTGGAGGCACCTCAGAGCCCATCCAGTGCCACCCCTGCCATGGGCAGGGACACCTCCCACAATCCCAGGTTGCTTCAAGCCCCATCCAGCCTGGCCTTGGACGCTGCCAGGGATGGGGTGTTGAGGATGGGGAGCTCCTTCCCTTTCCATGCTCTCAGTGCTGCCCGGTTCCTCGCGGTTGGCTCGACGGAGATTTTAACGAGCTCGAGTAGCCGTGGCTGAGGTGGTGGCCGTGGTGGTGGCAGCACCTCAGGAGTCCTCCTTGGAGCCTGAGCAGAGCTGGCAGCTCCTGGCAGGCAGGTGGGAGCCACTGGCGGCCCTGTGGTGGTCACAGGGAAGTCCTGGCTCGAGCCAAGGTCAGACGGGACACCTGAGGAAGTTCCTTTGGGCTCAGGTCAGACCCTCGTGTTCCGTGGTCACCTGGGCTTCATTTTGTACCTAAACATTAGAGGGTCATCAGTTGTCTTGGGAACTGAAACATGGCAGGAGTAAAGAGATGTTGGCAGCAAATGTGGAGCAGAAAAAAAACCCCGAAATGACGTATTTGTGCACACCTTTCATGTCACAGAGTTCTCGGGGTGAAGGGGTTTGCCATCACCTTTCATGTCACAGAGTTTTGGGGGTGTGCTTACATCTTTCATGTCTCAGTTTTTTTGGGGTTTGATGACACCTTTCATGCCACAGTTTTAGGGGTTTGCTGATCCTTTTCGTGTCCCAGTGGTTTTGGGGTGATGGTGTTTGCTGGCGCTTTCCATGTCCCAGTTGATTTACTGACGCCTGCCCTAACAGCAAGGTTTAACTACAAAGACAAATCAGCAGCAAGGTTCATACTTTGGGCAGCTGGGAACCCCAGTTTGGCTTGGCTGGTGAATTCTGGCAGCTGTTTGGAAGCACAGCTCTGTGGGATCTTTAAATCGGACAAACATTTAAAACCTCATCTGAAGTGGATTGACATGTTTTCCCCAGAGGGGCTGAGCATCAGTGATGGAAAGGTCACTGAGATGGGAGCGCCCCGAGTGTTCTGGCTGGGTTGTGTTTTGCAGATGGTTTATTCAGATTGCCAAGGGTTTTTTAGCATTTGGTTTAAAATTTTGCTCTCACAATCTTTATTATAAAAGCTTGTTTGTTGTCCTTACAATCACAGGTCTGGGCAAGCTGATACAGAGATAACTGAGCTGGCAGAGCTCACACAGGCATGAACACTGTAGAATTTTAAAACTTGTTTTCTACTCTTTGTAATTTTTACTCTTTTAATCTCTGGATTTATCCTCTCCTGGAAGCAAACAAAGCAGTAAAGGCAACTAAATGTTTTCTGTATGTGCAGTTCAGAGGATTTTCAGAGCGCAAGAGAAACCGGACAGAAATTCCTCAGATGCTCCTGAAAAAGCTTTCAAACTTTCTCAGCTGAGGATTTTTCCCTCTCCCCTGTTAATCAGCAGAGAGGTGGTTGTAGTAAAAATAACTCCCCGGAGCAGTGCTGGCTGGAAGGTGGAGCTGATGCTAAATCCATGGATCCTGAGATCCTTATCAGCCTCCCTGCCTCATCTTGGCGCTCACCTTGCAGGTCTCCATCCAGTCACCAGGCAAAGTGGTCAATGGATCCGTTTTATCTGACAGAAAGAGGTTTCTCCTGCTTTTTGTTAATCCCTCTCTTTTTCTGCCTGCTCTGTCTGTTCACCCTGACCTCAGCGCTCACGTCTGGGCTAACAAATTCTGTCACTTGCACCTTTTTTTCGTCCTGAAAGTACTTTTAAAATTGTGCAACCTGATCCCCATCATTTGTATGGTATCTCCACTTAAAGCAGACTTCCTTGGTTCTGCCCACCCAGGGTTGTGGGGTTTTTTGTTAAATATCTGCTCCTCTTGTGTTCTTTTAATAGAATTAGTAGAACTGTACATAAAACTTCTCTTCCTTGCAGACAGGTGGGTGTTGGTGTGATCACAGAATCCCAGGATGGTTTGATTGGAAGGGACCTCGAAGCCCATTTGAGGATGGCCATTTAGTTTAATTTTGGTTCAGTTACCTCTTAAAAGCTGCCCCGCAGGCGCTCCCGTCCCCCGTCCCCGTCCCCTCGCGTGCCCACGGCGGGTATTTTCAGCCAGGAGATCCTGGCTGCAGATTAGTCCTGATCAGAGCTGAGCCCCAGGACCTGCCCAGCTCCCTCAGTTCCTCAGGAATCAAATCTCCCTGGACAAGAGGCCGTGTTGTTCCCAGCACTGAGGCCAGGGTCACAGTCGAGTGTTGTGTGCTTTACTGGCATTTGTTTGTCGCCAGTGTCACCTCCGGCGGTGTCACTGCCGTAAGTGATGTCCTTCACCACGGCCTTCACCTTCTGCCTTCTCTCGCTTCCTTGGCATCTCCCTGAAATGTTTTCTGCTCTGAAACACCAGAAATTGCAGGTTGGGTCTGTCACGCCCGACAGCAGCTCAGTGCTTGCATCAGGAAACCATCCTGGGTGTCCAGCTCAGGCTTCTTTATCATCCGTAAAGTCCAGCAAAACTTCCAGTCTGCTGAAGGATTTTTTTCAGCAGAACACTGTGGTTCAGATGAGTACAGAATCCAAGACTGCCAGCAACAGTGAGGGTGTGAGAGGCCTGGCCTCAGGTTTGCACTGATTTAATTTAAGTTAGTGATGGGATTAGGAATGCCAGCCCAGCTGCCTGCAAGGAACCAGCTCTGCAGTCGTGGTGCTGGGGGCAGGCAGGTTCCTTCCCACAGGAGCTCGTGCTTATTATAGGGAAGGAAAAGCAGAAATGGTTGCAGCTGCTGTGTGCCTGGATGGAACTGGGGGATACTGAAGAACCTCACTGGAATTCTTTGGATCGTGAGTGACACCTTTGTGCTTGAGTGTTCCAAGACAGGATTGTCTTTATTTTGCATTTGGAACAGTGTGGGACAGCAGTTTTGTGCCTTCAGACAGTGAAAAGCTGAAGAGGGACTTTAGGCAAAGGCCTGGAGGGACAGGACACAGGGAATGGCTTCCCACTGCCAGAGGAAGGATGGGATATTGGGGAGGAATTCCTGGCTGGGAGGGTGGGGAGGGACTGCAATGGAATTCCCAGAGCAGCTGTGGCTGCCCCTGGATCCCTGGGAATGTCCAAGGCCAGGCTGGACGCTGGGGCTTGGAGCAGCCTGGGACAGTGAGAGGTGCTCCTGCCCATGGCAGGGGTGGCACTGGAGCGTCAAGGTCCCTCCCAACCCAGTCTGGGAATCTCTGAATTCCACTTAAATCCCCTGGGTTTCCCCTGGGCCAAGCACTGCCCAAGCTCAGTTGGCCACCTGGAGATTCTCTGAGGTTTCACCAACATTGAGAGCAGCTTTAGGGCCAGCCTGAAGCAGGAATTTGGGCCCTGTTTCTTCCCTGCTCCTCACTGGATATCCTGCCTAAGGCAGCTCCAGCTCGGGTGTGGCTTTGCTGGGTCACTTTGGGTCTGGTGGGTCTCTTTGATGGGGAGGTGTTGCTCAGAGCAGCTGCTTAGTTCCAGTTCATGCCCTGTTGGATAAACGTGGGAGGCACTTCAAGTTGTTCTGATTCAGGATTTCCCTTGCTGGGGTAAAAATAGAGTCTTAACAATCCTGGAGCCTTAGGTTTATGAATGCAGGCGAAGAGAACATCTGGTTTATTCTCAGTTTATGATAACGAGGGGAAATGTACAGGTCGACTGAGCGGCATTTGTTGCCAAATAAAATGCTGAGCCCTCTGTATTTGGGTCAAGCAGGAGATGTTGATTTAGCCTTTTCTGGAGAGGAGGAAGCAGCTCAGGGTTGTATTTCTGCCCAAACGAAGATCTGTAGTATTTGTAGATACTTTCCTGTACGAGCCTTACACAAGAAGGTTTTATTTGAGGCTGGTTTTTGGGATGCAGCTGCTCCTTTGGGGTGCTGCTGGGTGAGGAAGGAGCTGGTTCCACACGGGCAGGTTTTGTTCAGGGGTTGTTTACGTTCCAGAGGGAGAGTAAAGACGAGGATGGTCATTGCCTTATTGCTTAATCTATTTCTCTTAATGGATTTTCAGCTGATGACTCTAATCCCGATGAGAATTATGGAGCTGTTTCATTGAATGATGCTTTAGTTCAGCTTAGCCTGCTGAATATCCCTCGCTGGGATCTGGGGGTGATGCCTGGCCTGGCTCACGTTGGGCTGCAGCTGTGGGCAGGGCAGGTGACACAGGGACCTGTCACACACAGCCAGTGCCTCTTGCAGAGGGACAGCGTTCCGGGGATTCGCCAATATCCATGGAAGTGCTCGTTGATTAGAGGGAGACTCGTAGGAAAACTTGGAATATCCTGAGGCAGGAGGGACCCACAGGGATCACTGATCCAGCCCCTGGCCCTGCACAGACACCCCAAAATCCCACCCTGTGCATCCCTGAGAGCGCTGTCCAAACGTTTCTGGAGCTCTGGCAGGGCTGGGAATGTGACCATTCCCTGGGGAGCCTGGACAGTGCCCAGCACCCTCTGGATGGGACAGGAGGTGCAGCAGTCCCAAAAAGCAGAGTGGAGTTACAGATCCAGCCTTTGCCTGCCGTGGTGTCAGAAAACAGGAGCACTTCTGGCCTTTGAGAGGAGCCAAGGTAGGTTCTGCCAGGGTCTTCCCTTTGCCATGGAGGATGGATTTTTGGGGATGCTTGCTCTTTCCTAAGCTGCTGGTTGGTGTTTGAGGAGTAGCTGCACACAGGCTTTGCTCCTGAGTTCTGTGATTTACAAAACAATGCAGTAACAGGGTCTAACTTTAAAAAGATCCTCCTGGGTACATTTCTGTCAGTGCTGTTGCCTCATTTTACTTCTTCAGGGAATACAAACAGCAAAGCTTTTCGTGCCTCTTTGGGTTTTTTCACACGCAGTCGCAGCTTTCGTGAGAGCTGTTACACAAAACTGGAGGTGAAGGGCTCTGGGAGGCTGAAGGTTTGTGCGTGCTCCCTCCTGCCTGCAGCTCAGCATCACCTCACACGGGGAGCTGGGACTCCAGTGCACTGGATTTGTAGGATGGAGGTGGCATAAAGGATGCTTTTGTGTGGCTTTCCTCCAGCAAGTGGAGTTGTAGGAATTCAGAAAGAGAGAGAACAAAAGAAAAAACTCTGTCAATTCGTAAACCCTAATGTTTGAAAGAGGGAAAGGTCAGGTGAAGATATATGGAAAAAATTCCTGGTTGTGAGGGTGGGCAGGCCCTGGCCCAGGGTGCCCAGAGCAGCTGGGGCTGCCCCTGGATCCCTGGCAGTGCCCAAGGCCAGGCTGGATGGGGCTTGGAGCAGCCTGGCACAGTGGGAGGTGTCCCTGCCCATGGCAGGGGGTTGATGATCTTTAGGGTTCCTCCATCCCAAACCATCCTGGGATTCCATGATTGCATGGTTCCATGGGCCTGCCTTTGAGTACAGTGTCTCAATCCACAATCCACACCTCGTCCTCCAGAGGCTCTCTGGGAGGAGAGGTGTGATAAACAGAACGTTGTAGTGGAGGAACTCACACAGGCAGTGGCCCAAGGAGGCTCCTCAGCCTGGAAGAGGGAACACGGAGAGGGAGGTGGTTGTGGTTGCTGTCTGAAAAGTCGTCAATGACAGGGAAGTTGTGAACAAGAGGAGACAGTTCTGTTTTTCCAGGATAAGAATATGGGTCAGCAAACGAAAATAGCAGCAGCAGCAGCTGAAAGCAAACCATGCTGGGTGACTTGTGAGAGATTTCAGCAAAGCTGTAAAGCAGCTTCTGCCAGGAATTTGGGAACTGTGAGATTTTAGCTTTTTTTTTTTTTTTTTTTTTACCAGGAGGGTGATCAGGTATTGGAGGAGAAGCCCCCAGGTGTGGCATCTCCGTTGCTGGAGATGCTCAGAATAAGATTGAACACACCCTGAGCAGTCTGGTGTAGCTGGAGTGGGGGATTGGGGTAAATGACCTCCCCTCATCCCTTCCAACCTGTTATCCCAGTGGGAAGTGACTGCATGTGCTGAGAAGCTGTTGGACAGGCAGGTGGTTTCCAGACTGGAATTCCCAGGATGGGCAGAGATGTTTTTTCGAGGACTGAGCGGGATGGGGTTTTTCTCCTTCTGGTTAGGAATTCTGTTTATAGGAACCCATAGTCAGGATTTGGCTTCAGGAAACCACTGGGGGGGTCGTGGGCATGGTGGGCACCCCCTCTCTGCAGCTGTGACAGGGGTCTCCTAGGCTGGGCTGGTTTAACCCCAGCCCAAAGCCTTGTGCAGGCAGAGGGGCTGTTCCAGGGCCAGCCAGGTGTGTCCCTCCCAGGTGCGAGGGTCTCCATGGATGGAGACCTCGGAGTCTCTCTGGGCTCCCTCCAGCCTGGCACTGCTCAGTGTGCCCCTGCCACCTGAGGGATGTCCCTGCAGCTGCACTGCTGAGGTCACAGGGATCCAGCATGGCTTGGGTTGGAAGGGACCCCAAAGCTCATTCAATCCCAACCCCCTGCCATGGCAGGGACACCTCCCACTGTGCCAGGTGCTCCCAGCCCCAGTGTCCAGCCTGGCCTTGGGCACTGCCAGGGATCCAGGGGCAGCCCCAGCTGCTCTGGGCACCCTGGGCCAGGGCCTGCCCGCCCTGCCAGGGAACAAATCCTTCCCAATATCCCATCGCTCCCTGCCCTCTGGCAGTGGGAAGCCATTCCTGCTTCTTCCCCAGAAGGGCTGTCCAGCGCTGGCCCAGCTGCCCAGGGCAGGGCTGCACTCCCTTCCTTGGAGGGATTTAAAAGCCCTGTGGCTGTGGCCCTTGGGGACATGGGACAGTGGTGGCCTTGGCAGTGCTGGGGAGGCAGTTGGACTCCTTGGTGTGAGAGGGCTTTTCCAGCCTCAGCAGTGCCTTGGCTGACTTGCAGGATGTGCTCAGAGGCTCCTTGGCATGTTCTGCTGAGCTGGGTTGGAGCTGTGCAGGAACCTTTGGAGAGAGACTCGGCCTCCAAACTGGGAAGTTTTAAGGAAATAAGGGACAGGCTGGTCCGTGTGGAGCCTTGGGGGCACCTTTGGCCTTCCCACAGCTGATAAAGGAGCTGTTCTGCTCTGTTCTTTTTGGGGAAAAAAGGCTGTCAAAGCCATTGCCTCGCCCCCTTTGGCTGTGTCCTGTCAGGATTTCTCTCTTCTAAAGGTACCTCAGCTGCGGGTAGGAACCACCAGGAGAGGGGCAGTGGGCAGAGAAGTGAGAGGTGAAGGATAAAACACCTCAAGAGTCTCCTCAGGCCCCAAAGTTCCCATTCCAGGTGGCTGCCAACACCCCAGGTCGGGCTGAGTGTCCCTGCAGGAGCTGTCCCTGCAGGAGCTGTCCCCGCTCCGTGTGTGTCACCAGCCCAGGCTTGGCTCTGGCAGGCACACATCCCTCATTAGAGGGGTTTGGTGGCTCACTCTGCTGGAACAAGGCGAGCCTGAGAGTTCCATTTTCCATTTTTCAGATCTGTAGGAAGACTGTTGCTTGCTTTTAGCACAAGGAGCTAAATCTCGCTTTTCTGGGTGTAGTTTTGGCACAGATCATCTCGTTATTGCTATTTATTGTGAAAAATCCCCCCTGCTAATTTATTCTGAGTCTTGTTCCCTCCGACTCCAGTTCTACCCAAACCCCACGTGGTGTTCTTCACTGGGTCCTTCATCCAGCCATGGCAAGTACCTGCTTTCTGGAGACACATTTATTTTCAAATTAGGCTTTTTAGCTTGTTGGCTTTCGTGGGGCTTTGCCAGACGTGGCTTCGGTGCTTTGGGCTCTGTGGGTGGTTTCGGCTGAGGGTGCTGCAGCTCAGGGTTGGGTTGGCCAACCTCACGCTGTCCCAAGCATTCCGTGGGTGGATCCACGTGGGATAAACCCAGTGGGTGCCACCTGCAGCTGCTGGGGGCCTTGGTGTGCTCAGCTCCGGCCCCGCAGGAGCCTGGGGAGCTGGGTGGAGGCTGGGAATGAGCCTGGGAAATCTTGGAGCTCCACCAGCAAGAGGGTCAGACCCTGGGGTGGGGCTTTTCCAGGGAATTCTGTGGAGTTTGAGCCCATGGATGTCTCTGGAGGACTCTTGCTGTTGCTGTTACAGAAGACACAAGGCCACTTGGGAGTTTGCTCCTTCCTCACTGGTGCCTGTGAAACCCCAAACAAAATCCTGGAGTTTGTGGGTTTAGGGATTAGTGTGGAGTCATTTGGTCTCACTGGTGCACTTAAATACAGAATTCCAGGCTGGTTTGGGTTGGGAGGGACCTTAAAGCCCATCCAGTCACCCCCTTGCTGTGGCAGGGACACCTCCCACTGTCCCAGGCTGCTCCAAATCCCCCTGTCCAGCCTGGCCCTGGACACTGCCAGGGACCCAGGGGCAGCCCCAGCTGCTCTGGGCACCCTGTGCCAGGCTTCACCAGTGACAGGAACCATTTCTAGCTGCTGGAAGTTGTGGAGACACCCCCAGAAGTGTGGTTTTCACCGTTAGGCACACGTGTGGTGAGCCAGGAAGGGCGAGGAAGGGGATGAGGATGGACGCGCTGCCATCGCAGCGTGGAGAGGAAATTCCTGATGGCAGGGCTGTGCCTTGGAGGGATCTGCTGAAGATGCCAGATGGGAATGTCCTTCCCTGTCTCCTTGAGGCCCCTTGCCCTCGGGAGTGATTCCGTGGTGGTGCTGACTCAGCTGGGCCGGATGAGCAGCACGAGGGGCCGGAGGAGCCGGCTCGGGGCACAGCAGCTCCAACAAAATGCCTTTCAAATATCTTTCAGGGGGTTCTGGCTGTGCTTGGGGGAGCAAGCAAACTGGAAAGCCTCCAGTAAATAATTCTTGCAGCCTAATGAACAAATTTGATTAAGGTTTGGCAGCTTGTCCTAATATTCCCTGTAACTAGGAAATGGTCCCAGTTCTGCGCTCTGAGAACACCCTCGTAATTAAACCATGAATGGGAGCAAATGTCCTGATGAGCACAGGACAAATGAGTATTAAACCCCAAGCCTATCCTCTGTAATCCCTGGGGGATGGTGCAGCGCTGTGTATCCTGGAATGTCAGAGTCTGTGAGAGATGGAGCCTGAATTACAGCCCTCAAGTAGAGAAGTTCTCTGTCCAGTTCCCCTGACTTTTTTTAATACAGCAGCAGCAACAACAACAACAACAACAACAATAATAATAATAATAATAATAATAATAATACCACCATGGAATGGTTTGGGTTGGAGGGACCTTGAAGCCCATCCCAGTGCACCCCTGCCATGGGTGGGACACCTTCCACTGTCCCAGGCTGCTCCAAACCCTGTCCAGCCTGGCTGTGGACACTCCCAGGGATCCAGGGGCAGCCACAGCTTCTCTGGGAATCCTGTGCCAGGGCCTGCCCACCCTCACAGGGGAGAATTCCATTCCAATATCCCATCTCTCCCTGCCTTTTGGCAGTGGGAAGCCATTCCCTGCGTCCTGTCCTGTTTTTTATTCACCTGCTATTAGACAACATGAAATTCATGTTGTCATTGGTTCAGTGGAAGCTGCTGGAATTCAAATCCTGAACCTTTGGGTGTTGCAGGATTTGAGGAGCGCTCCCTGATCCTGGGAATTCGTGGCAGGGGTGCTGCAACCCCTCCTCTGCCAGGGGTTTAATGTTGGTGCTGAATTAGCTGGAATAATTACTGACAGCAGCTTCCAGCGGCTGGGAAGTCACCTTGATGTCGGGGATATTTGAGACTGGTAGAATTCCAAATGAAGCCATTCCCAGGAGCAGAGAGAAGGGAATGGGCAGGAGGTTGTTTTCCGGGAGGGGGAACTGCTGACAGCTGCTGCTGCTGGCATTGCTGTGGATGGAACTGACAGGTGAAACGAGGGGGAAGATAAAGGTTTATTGAAATGCAGGGGACGAATCGGGTAGAGAGGAGCCAGTACAGATCAGCTGCAATAAAAACAGCTTTTCCAGGTGAACAGACACAATTCCTAAGAATTTTGCATTAAAACAGGTGTTCAACCTCAACATTTTGCTAGTTTTCCTTCACAAGGCTCTTTTATGTGCCCAAGGTGCTCGGGAGGAAAAAAAAAAAAAGCTGATCCTGAACTTACCCTGGAGTCAGAACATAAAAAACAACCCCGTACTCTGGTGGGAGGGAGGCACGGGGTGATTTTATTTTCCTGGCTTGTACCAGGACTGAACCATCCTCTGAGACTCTCCTGTCAAGTCTGACAAGCGGGGAACAGAAACTGTAATTTCCAAAAGATGTGCAGAACAGGCTGTTTACTGCTGGAATTGTTACCCTGGGCTTGTCACAATCTGTTGCAGGGTTATAAAAAGCAGCGTCCGACACGGATAACGCTGGATTTGAATCCCCAGATGACAGGGGAGATGTCAGGAATTTGTGCTGGGCTCTTGGCACGGGATCCTGCCTGAAATCCAAACAGGAATTGCAGTGGAAGGGAGCCCAGGGCAGTGGGGCTGTTCAGGGCACCCCGGGCAGGAGGGCTTGGAAGTGGTTTAGAGGGAGGCTGCTCTTGCTCGTCCCCTGGTGCTGAGCAGCACCGAGGGCTGCTGCGGGATTTCGGGGATTTGGGGAGAAAACGTGGGAAAACTGCTCCCGAAGGAAGGGCTTGTTGGGTTGGAGGGCAGCGCTAGTGCTGCTGTGGCTGGACCCTGCTTTGGGGTCTGGGCTTTCAGAGGACACGGGGAGGTGGTGCTGCTCTGCTGGCCCTGGGAGACCCTGGCTGTGTTCACTGTCCCCACACAGTGTCACAGCTCGGGTGACAGTGGCCAAAATGAGCAACCACAGGGAGACCTGGCATTTCTTGGAGCTGCATCTGAGCTTTGTGCTGTAACTCAGCTCCAACGAGGGGTCAGTGCTATCCTGTTTGCCAGAATGGGATCTCCATGATCCTGCTCTTGTGGAATCTGGGAATGGTTTGGATGGACAGAGGCATTAAGGACCATCCCATCCCAGTCACCCCTGCCATGGCAGGGACACCTCCCACTGTGCCAGGCTGCTCCAAGCCCCATCCAGCCTGGCCTTGGGCACTGCCAGGGATCCAGGGGCAGCCCCAGCTGCTCTGGGTACCCTGGGCCAGGGCCTGCCCACCCTCCCAGCCAGGAATTCCCTCTTGATAAACAACCTAAATGTATCCTCCTTCAGCTAAAGCCATTCCCTGGGTCCTGTCCCTCCAGGCCTTGTCCCCAGTCCCTCTCCAGCTCTCCTGGAGCCCCTTCAGGCCCTGGGCTCTCCCTGGAGCCTTCTCCTCTCCAGGGGAACATTCCCAGCTCTCCAGCCTGGTTTTAGAGCAGAGGGGCTCCAGCCCTGGAGCAGCTCCGGGGCCTCCTCTGGACTCTCAGCAGCTCCAGGTGCTTGTGCTGTTGGATCCAAGGCTGGGACCTGGGACCTGTGTGACCTTTCCTGTTGCTCCAGGGAATCCTCCCTGCTCCCTGAGAGCTCCAACTGTGGATGTGGACAGAAGAAAGGTTGAGCAGGAACAGCTGTAACAATAGGGATAGTTTGGAACAGAACCCCACTCCAGGAGAAGTGTAAAACCTGGAAGAGGTCAGAACTTCGCCATTAACATTCCAACAGTTTATTGTAACAACTTGAAAGATGAGAAGAGTTGGTACTTAAATTAAACCACATGTTTCCTTCCTCTGCTGTCTGGCTTTTCCCACTGGATAATACGAGAAATCAGAATCTAACAGCATCTGGATGAACCTGTCCTGTTGCAGGGAAAATCTTTCTTCCTGCAGGTATTGTAGGCTTTAGGAAATTCTCCACTAACACCAACCTGTGCTGTGTCAGTTCTGTCTCCTGCTGCTGCTGTGTTGAACAACAGTAAACTAAAAAATATATCTTTAAAAAAAAAAGAAAAAAGCTTAAACTTAACAAATCTCCCTTCCTTCCCCCAGCCAAACCAGAGGAGCCCAAAGCAGCCGAGGCCGTGAGTGGGAACGACATCACAGCTCCTCCCAACAAGGAGCTCCCTCCCAGCCCCGAGAAGAAGACCAAGGTAGGAGCTGCTCCCTGACTGGCATCTCCACTTCCATGGGTTTCACTTCCCAGCTTTTCTGCTTCCTCAGCTGTGCCAGCCCAAATTCTGTTTTCTGAGCTGCCACCTGTGAGCCCTTTCCCTGGAGGAAACCCATCCAGCTGGGAGCTGCCAGAGGCCCAGCCTGTGGCCAGCTTTGATAAAAATGTGGAAACTTTATTTCAGTGAATTCCCTGGCTGGTGTTGGTGACTGTAGCAGTAGTAAACAGGTAGTAGAGGTGTAGCGACAGCTGTGCTCAGCCACACTCTGCGAGTTGTTCGCAGCACATTTCTGGGCATGCAGAGTCCTGCTCAGGCCCCTGCCTTTGGAGCTGTGCTCTCAGGAGCTTCCAGCAGGCAGCAAAGTCCCCCCCAGTGTCCCCAGGAGGGCTGGGGGGGCCAGGGGCCCTCTCCCCTCGCGGCCCTGCCCGTGTGACTGCGGGAGCTGATCCGGTGGGGATTTGGAGCTCACAATCCCTGTGTGCCCATGATTGGAAAGCCACGGCCTGTGGATTGCACGTAGCTCTGGATGCCAGGAGCACCCAATTGCTAATCCAGCTTTACCAGCCTTTCCTTCTGTTGCTTTACATGCTGCTGAACTAAATCCTGTTGGTTTGGAATTGAATGGCAGAAACCCCCCCAGCCCTGGAAGCTGCCGCATTTCGGTCTTTATCGCGCTCAGAAAACAGAATTATTATTATTATTATTATTATTATTATTATTATTATTATTATTATTATNACAGAATTATTATTATTATTATTATTATTATTATTATTATTATTATTATTATTATTATTATTATTATTATTATTGTTTATTTATTTATTTGTTTCCTTTAAAATATCGCTTTTCTGTTGTTGCAGCTCAATGTTTTGGTTTACAATGCGCTATTTTTTGTTGTATTTCTTTGGTTTTTTCCTGGATTTTGCTTTTTGGCCCAACCCTAAAGCCTGCTGCATCCACCTCCACTCCAAAGCCGGCAGCAGCGAAAGCCAAGCCCTCGGCCACCACCAGCCCCAAGCGGCCGAGCTCGGCCACCCCGGGCACAAACAAAAAGCCCACGAGCCCAACTGCAGGTCCTACTCCAGGCACCACTTCCAAACGCCCCGGCACCAGCAGCACCCGTCCCTCCACCCTAACTCCAAAAGAGACTAAACCAAAGGTAAGAACTGCCTGGCTCCGGGGAGCGCCCAGGGCTCGCTGCCAGGGGAGGTTCCCAGCCCTCACCCACGAGGCAGAACGGAATTCCTGTGCTAGGCTGGGATCAGGATTGGGATTCAGAGCGTTGGGAGCAGCTTCCCAGGGGTGGCATCGCGTCCCTGGCACTGAATTGTGTCAGCGCAGAGGAAATTAAAGCCGAGTGTAGTGCTGAGGTTGTCCTGATGAGCTGCCATGAGCAAGGGATCCCAGACTGGGTTGGGTGGAAGGGACCTCACAGCCCATCCAGTGCCACTGGCAGGGACACCTCCCACTGTGCCAGGCTGCCCCAAGCCCCATCCAGCCTGGCCTTGGACACTGCCAGGGATCCAGGGGCAGCCCCAGCTGCTCTGGGCACCCTGGGCCAGGGCCTGCCCACCCTCCCAGCCAGGAATTCCTTCTGTATGCAAATCCTAAATCCAGACAAGAACATGGGAAACCTGACTGGAGACCTTTGACGTGGATATTGAAGAAAAAGAAATCCATGTGAATGCTCCGTGTTTCGCACCGATGGTCATTTTGTGATGTCTGGTCCCTGCAGAACTGCACGGAGAGGACTGATAACACTTGGAAAACGTTGGAGATTTTGTAATTCCCCAAAAAAGAGGATTCATGAACAGTGTTCCATCTTCCAGATAAGCAGGGAATCCCTGTGTGTTAGGAATGGGAGGTGTCCCTTGAATGTTCCCTATGTTAAGTTGTGATCTTGTAGAGTTTAATTGAAGTTTAAAAGGGAACATTAAAATCTATTTCAGAAACTTTTCACTGGTGGCTGAACACCACCACTCCTGCTGTATTAATCTCAAATTACTGCATTTGAGTGTCTTTTAGAACTAACTAAAAATAACAGAAGGCAAATGAAAGCCCAGGTATAAATCCACACTCTTCTCTGAGCTGGTAACTTTGGTTTGGTTCAAGTTTTTGTATCATTCTGAGTCCCTTTTTGATAAAATATTTATTCCTGTGCATTAATTCAGTATTTTCATACTTCAGAGATCAGGCAGTTGACAAACCAGTGCCTGACCAGGGACAACAGGAAAGAGTTTTCCAAGTGAGGGATGAGCCATGGGCACCCAATTTTCCTGTCCCTGGTGTTTTAACAAATTCCAACTTAGGGAGCATTCCTGCTCCTGGAGGATGGTGTTCTGATGGTTCCATTTTATCCAGAAATCAAATCCTCTCTCCCAGCTGGAGAGGCCTCCACACATCAAAGCCGAGCCAGCCCCGGGTGGGACCTGCTCCTCCGCAGGGTCCGTGCTCCGTGTCCTGCCCTCCGCACCATCACTCGCTTCTGCACGTCTTAATTATAGTTTAATTGCATTATAACCTTTTCGGCAGTGCCAGGCTTAATTAAGTGTTGAAGAATTCCAGCAATTTCTGTTCATTTCAGCCTTTTTTGGCACTTCCCGTCCGCGTTGAGCGCGGTGCTTTGCCGATGACATTCCGGCTGTTCTGACGCCTCCTGCTCCGTTCCAGGTCGCGGATGTGAAGCCCACGGAGAAGAGAACCTCCCTCTCCAAGCCTCCATCCTCCACCACTCTTAAAACTCCTTCCAGGAGCTCCTCTGCTGCTCCCCGGACCACGGCGCCGTCGCCGGTGACGGCAGCGGCTGCTGCCAAGACCACGGCGGCCGCTCCTCCCAAGAGGCCGACGAGTGAGTGCTCCCTGGTTTTCCCTTGGGAATCTGTCCTTCAGCAGCAGCCAGGTCCTGTCTGAGCAGCACCAGGTGCTCTCCACAGCTCCCTGACAGGAGGGGACAGCCGGGGGGGTCGGGCTCTGTTCCAGGGAACAGGGACAGGAGGAGAGGGAACGGCCTCAGGCTGGGCCAGAGGAGGCTCAGGGTGAAAATTGGGAATATTCTTTCATGGAAAGGGCTGCCCAGCCCTGGCTCAGCTGCCCAGGGCACTGGTGGAGTCCCCACCCTTGGAAGTGTTCAAAAGCCACTCCATCATTGTCTGGGTTCTGACAGTAGCTCAAGTGCTTTTCTCTCCAGGGCTTTCTCTTCCAAATTCCCTTCAGGGCCAACCTGGATCAGCTCTGTGTGATCCAGGGTTAATTCAATTACTGGACACACTTGATTTAAGAGTGGGCATTCTATTCCCTCTGTATTTTGCTGTAGGAACAGAATAAAGACTAAATAAAAGCTTGGGAAAGCAAATCTTCAGAAAAGGACTTGAAATGCCTGAACTGGTGTGTGAAATCCAAAAAGTGTTGAGCAGAAGTGGAGGCTTTTTAGTAGAGCAGGAAGAATTTGGAGCTGAAATCACATCAGCTTCGTCCAGAAACTGTGTCCCACTCGTACTGTTGCTAAAGAGGGAACTTCCCATGAGTTCAACAGGAAACCTGAGCAGTGTTTTACATAAATTAATGCTGTTCTCACTCCTCTTAATGGGGCTTGAGAGGTTTAACATCAGATAAAATTAGTCAAGTCTTCTTAAGTCTTTTCAAATGACTGGGCCTCAGTGGTAAAATTTGTCAATAAATGTGTAGAATGACACAGATTGGTTTGAATCCCAAAGCATGGATTCATATCCCAGCTTTCCCAAAAGAATTGCCATGTTTTAGCTGTGTCGGGATGGATTTGGCCTGATGGACATCCCAGACTTTCTGCTCTGGGGGAAAATCTAATTAATCAAGCGTAGAGAAGGTGTTGCACATTCCAAGAGCCACGTACCCTGTCTGATCCCGTGGACGTCCTGGTAAAACTCATTTTGTGTGGTCTTGGAGGCAAACTGGAGCCCGGGAAGGCAGGATCTGTTCTAATGAGTTGGGTTCGTTCCTCCTGCCCAAGCTGAGCCGCAAACAAAGGAGCGTTTGCTGCTGACATTTGAAAAGAGACGGAGGCAGCGATGCAGAGCTGCAGGGAGGCTGTTCCAGGAGGCAGGATGTGCAGAGGAGGAGGCTGTGGCTCCGGGGACGTGGTGGGACCCTGCCAGAGCACAGGCAGAGCCTGTGGGTGAGGGAGGATGAGGTCAGCTGGAGGGACTCCGTGGGGAGGCTGAGGCGCCCTGTGTGGATCAGGGAATGCACAGGGAAGGCAGGAATGGGAAGAGCAGGGGCTCCTGTTCTGGGTGAGGTGGAAGCAGGGGTGGGACAGAGGATGGATGGTGCCCTGGGGTCTCAAGGGAGCCACAGCGAGCCCAGTGCTCAGGGTGTGGGATGGGTTGGGTTGGGATTGTTTTGGGTTGGGTTGGGTTTGGGTGAGATGTGGGTGGGGACATCTGGAGCTCTTGGGGTCACAGCTCTGATCACCTCCTTTAGAGGAGGGGCAGCCAGGGGGGTCGGGCTCTGCTCCCAGGGAACAGGGACAGGAGGAGAGGGAACGGCCTCAGGCTGGGCCAGGGGAGGCTCAGCGTGGAAATTGGGAATATTCCTCATGGAAAGGGTGGTCAGGCCTTGGAATGGGCTGTGCAGGGCAGTGGTGGAGTCCCCATGCCCAGAGAGATTTCAGAGCCATGTGGATGTGGCACCTGGGACATGGTCAGTGCAGGAGCACAGTTGGACAGGATGGTCTTGCGGGCTTTTTCCAACCGTAGTGATTCCATGAATTTAGTTTCTCATGACACAGTGTTGAGCCAGAGGATAAGTTTGGGCTGAAGATGGTGTTTGTGGCTGAAGAGGCTCTTCCAGGCCACCAGGCACTCGGTGCCTTGAGCTGCCATCACGTTTCAGTCATTGTCTCACATGAAATGTGTGTGTAAAGGCCAGCTTTGACATTATATTCCACTTTTTCGGGTATTTTCATGTCAAGTCATCTTCTCTGCTAAAGGAGAGCCGTGGGTTATGTGGGGCTTGATATTTTGATTTTTAATTTTAGTTTTTCATTAGTTTCTGTCCCCCTCCCTGGAAACGCCTTTAATGTTTGCACCAGACCACGCTCAGCCCTTCAGATCAGGCACAGATCAAAGTCTGCCACCACACACCATTGTCCCAGGGGCTTTGTCTGGCTTTTCACCACCTCACCTTCATACAGACAGAAGTGTTCAGCATTTGGCTCCCCACTGACACCAGCAGACATAACATCTCTCCGTATATTAATGTAACATAATATTCCTTTGCCTTTTACATAAACCTTAGGCTGTTCTGTCCATGCAGTCTCCCCAATTAAAGTTGTGGTCTCGAGGAATGAAATTAGGTTGGTTTGCCAGCCCCTTGTTTGAAGTGTTTGCTATTAATTATGTATCCATCCTTTAGGCCTTATTAAATTATCCAAATGGGTTTCACCTCATTAGCTGGAATCTTATCTGGGGTGTTTAATTGAATGCTTTTAGCAAAGTCAGGGTGGAATGATCCAGACTAACTTGGCCTGTAGTTATCTGCCTCTTCCCCTTGGTCTTTTTGGTATTGATATTCCATAAAGGACCCTGACAGCTCCTGGAGTTTATCTAAAAATGTGAGAATTAATGGAAATTACATATTAAAAAATGAGAGTTTTCATAATTTCTAACTTGGGTCTTTGCCATTTATTATCTCTTCTCAGTGTTGCCTTCCTTTGGCTGTTGAAATGAAGCAGATTTTACCCAAACTTGCCCATCACTGATAGTAAAAAACCCTACAATTTCACAATCAAAGAGTTCCTTAAAATAAAGTTCCATTTCTGTTTTTCAGTCCGTGGCTTTTGCCTTGATCAGTTCTGTGTTTGCTTTTCTCCTGCGTGGAGAAACGTGGCTGCATCCCTGGTTTAGAGTGTCCTCTGTGCAGCGTAATCAGGTCGTGATCGTTGGGCTTTGCCCAAAGGCAGCTCAGTTTAGGGATTGATTTTTGGGTTTATACAATTAAAATAGGAGCCAAAATATGTGCAATAACTCCTGTGCAAGAAAATTGGCACAGGGTAGGGCTAGTCTGGTGATGAGAGCAAGGTTGGGCAAGGACAAATGTGGGGCTGCTTTTGTTACTTTTTAAGGAAAGGAAATGTTTTGTTTTGTTGTTGTTTTTTTTTTTTTTAACTTGATTGGGTTTTTTTTAAGAAATGAAGGTGGGGCAGGATTAAGATACTCCCAGTGAGCGCTGTCAGATTCAGGAGGTTCATGTGAGGAGAAACAAAATGCAGCCCATCCCCAGGTGTGTGCTGTCACCGAACGAGGATCCTTTGACACGAATTGGTGCTTTGGCTGCCAAATACGAGGGGGCTTTGGTGCCAGCAGGAGCTCCCCAGCCAGGTGCTCACACAGAGCAGTTAATCCCTGGGCTGATTCCAGGGCTGGAATGCTGCAGGGCTCCTCCCCTGACGTTCTGACCCCGCTGTGTTTGTGTTGGCAGCCATCAAGACGGACGCGAAGCCCCCGGCGGATGCCAAGAAAACCTCTGCGAAGTCTCCCTCAGGTAACGCTCCTTTTCCAGCTCACCTGGGCTCCCGGAAACCCTTTCTGGGAGAAGCCCGCCAGACCGGCCAGCCCACCCATGCCCCAGCACTGCCCCACGTCCCCTGGTGCCACATCCCCAGGGCTTTTAAATCCCTCAGGGATGGGGACTCCACCACTGCCTGCGCAGCAGGGCCAGGGCTGGAGAGCCCTTCCCGTGGAGGAACATTCCCAATATCCCACCTGAACCTCCCCTGGCGTAACCTGAGGCTGTTTCCTCAATCTGAGTCGAATCCCCTTTGTCTGGGGCTGGGGTCATTCAGGGGGTCCCTGTACATCTCGGGGTGTCCCAGGCCAGGCCGGACAGGGCTTGGAGCACCCTGGGGTAGTGGGAGGGCTGAGGCGAGGGGATCTTTAAGCTCCCGGCCCATGCTGGGGTTGTGCGACCGAGGCGATTTGTGTAACAAGCCCTGACCCCCGTTTTCCCCCTTCCCTCCCGCATTCCCCGCCATCCCGCAGCAGATCCCGGCCGCCCCAAGAGCGCTCCTGGCAGTGCCACCAAGAGCAGTGCCACCGCTCCTTCCACCGCCGCCTCCAGCGCTCCCAGCGTGCCCGGGGCNGCTCGGGCTCCGCCGGGCTCCGCCGGCCGCGGGCTGTGTCCTCGCTCCGCAGGGCTCCTCGCTGGCTTCCTGCTTGGGCACAGGGATGCACCCCCCGAGGCGGCCCCTGCTCCCTGGAGCACCTGCAGGAACGCGCAGCTCTGCTGCTGCTCTCCTGTCCTAGGGCCTGGCTCAGAAACGCCGCCTGGAAGGCTCAGAAGCTGAGTATATTCCAGCCCTTTGCCTTTGAGTCGAGGAAGTGGGGCTGCCGAATGGTACAGGAGGTGGAATAGTGCACTGGGATGAGGGAAATTGGGATTCAGGAGCAACTTTCACAGCGCCTTTCCCACGCCCAACTTGTCAGGCCCGAAGCTGACGTGAAATGAGTCTTTTGGGACCACCCGTGGTGGCCACGAGGAGAGGGTAGTGCTGAAAAAACAGTACCAGAGAGAAAACCTGGGGCTCTCAGTGCCTCTGAGGTGGCACCTCCTCCATCAGCATCTCCCAGGGGAAGGGTAAAGGTGCCGGGCTACACCTGCAGCCCCTGCTGAGCATCGAGCAGCGTGGCTGTGCAGAGCCACAGAACCTTGATAAGCTGTTGCATAAGCCCAGCCTTGGCCTGGCCACGTGTGTTAGCAGCAGCCAGAGGGCTCTGATTCCCCCCCGGTGGGACACAGATCTTTCCACTTCTCTTTGCTGCAGTTCTGTGGTGCTGAATAACCCGGACCAGAACTTTTAATCTGCTGCCAGGGGAGCACGTTCCATGCTGGGAGCCTTAATCTGCTCTCAGGCACATTAAAGTCAAGGGCACTCCTGGCTGGGTGCTGTGTGTCCCAGACAGCATCGATACAGCATGGATTTATCCTCAGAGTCAGCAGGCTCCTGGCTGTGCAGCAGCACAGCACAGCCCTCGTTGTGTCAGCTCAGGGGACTTCAATTTGCATTTAATTGCACTGTCCTTAATTTTCTAAATATTTTCATAGAGTTATTAAATCCTAACAATTGCCTTGTTAAGCAATTTGTAGTCGTGTTTACACTGAGCTGTTTTTAGAGTCTAGGGATGTTGTAGTGTTGGGGTTTTTTTGTTCACTGGTCTGTAGGTTAGTGAAATACAAGATTTATGCTGAGCCTCCCCAAAAATGCAGGTTCCGCTGCACTTCCCTGCATCTAAAATAGCAAATCAATGGATATTCTCAGATAGTTGCTGAACTTTTATGAAACCTGAAAATTTTCCTTCCGTTTTCTGCTCAGCTGGACTCTCTGGGTGCACCTGCCTTTTGACAGATAAAAACTAAATGAGGTGTTGAGCTCAAAGGCTGAGTGCAGTGTGAGCTGGGTGCACAGGGTGAGTGTCCAGCAGAGCTCTCAGAGCCCCAGACCAGCCCTGGGTGTCTTTGCACCACGTCCTCCACGTGAAGGAGCCGGTCCTGCGCTGCCGTTGGGTTCCCCAGGGATTTGGTTGGATTTTTCTTGGCAGGATCAGTGTCCTGGGGTCACTTGGGTCCCGAGGAAGGGCACCAGGAGCCTTTTGGGAAGTGAATCCTTGCTCTGTGCCCCCAGGGTGCCCGCTGCACCCGGGGCTGGGCACTGCTGTGCCCTCGGTGTCACCGTTCCTGGGCACGGGATTGTCCTTGGCCTGGGAATTAGAGCGTGCGAGGAGTTCTCCTGGGTCACCTGCTGCAGCAGGTTTATCTGTGTTCCCGTGCTCCTGCCCACACTTCTGCTTTTGCTGGTTGAAATCACCCCTTTGTCTCCATCCAGGGGAAAATAGAGAAAAGGCCAGAGTCAGCCGCCGCCGCGCCCAGGTCTGAGCCCAGCGCGGGCACTAAAGTGGCTCCTAAAGTGGCAGCAAAAGAGGGGGTCCCCAAACAGCCCAATGGGAAAGTGAGTTCCTTTCACACTTTTCTCTGGGGGAGATGAAGGAAAACGTTTCCATTTTGAGTCACTGTCCCTCCTCTCCAGCTGTCCTGCTCTCTCCTGTCAGTGGCACTGTCCTCGCACAGACACTTCCCGTTCCCTCTTGTGCACCCTGGGATGTTCCCAGGGAAACTTCCTCCAGGAGGGACCTTCTCCTCTCCTGCTGGAAAGCTTTCCACAGCAGAGTCCTCCTGTTTCACTTCCAGGTTAATACAGGCTTAACTTTGAGTCAGAGGGTTTCCCTTAAACCCAGTTCTTCACACCCAGAACCAGTTTGTAACGAGGCAGAGAGGCTGAGTTCACAGCTTCTTCTTTTAGGACTGCAGAATACGAAGGAATCCACATCTTTCCTGCTATATTCCTAATATTCCAGTTGTACCAAAGCTCTGTAACTCCGAGCCTCAGGCCATCACCATTGGATGGGTTACTCCAAAGTACAAGTGGATGGCGTGAGGTGGGAGTGGCACAGTTTGATTCCAATATTATCAGGCAGGAATGAACAGGATTTGTACCTGTTATCAGGGAGCCACCCCACGCTCCATGGCACAGGTACATTCCCAGAGCTGCTGTTCCCTGAGTCCAGCCTTTCTGACCTGGCTGAGGAGCTCTGGGAACCTGCCCAGGTGAGAGTGTTGGGTGGTCCCTGTTGTGCTCCAAGTTTGTCACCTTTTGTAGAAGTCAGGATCCAGCTGGGGCCCGCTTGTGCTGTGGTAAATAACTCCAGACTAAACCTGTGTTGTAACTAACCTTTGTAAACACTGATGTCTGACCCAGTTACTGCTGTGGGTAGAGCTCACCTAAACCACTCCTCTTGTATTTAAAAATCACAGAGCCCTTGAGGCTGGAGAGACCCTCTGAGATCACGGAGCCCAACCATCCCCCAGCACTGCCAAGCCACCACCAGCCAAGTCCTCAACCCTTAAACCTGAGTCAGTGTGAAAAGAGAAACAATTTCATGAACCTAAGATCTCATCTGAGATCATTCAGCTGAAGCTGCCACCACCTTCAACAGAAAAATGTTTCTCAGGCCCAGCTTTACTGCCCAGGGGTTTGGTCATGCAGGGCTGGAGCCAGTCCAGGTGTGGGCATGGAGCAGCTCACAGCGTGCTGGGCATGGTGGCTCCGAGGGCTGGCTCTCCCTGCCCTGGGGCAGCAGTCACTGGAAACCTCCCAGGAGGCTTCCTGGGGCATGGAGAGTCCTACCCCATCCCTCTGGCTGGCTCTCCCTGCTCCAGGGGGTCCCCAGGCCATGGGCAGTCCCAGCCCAGCCCGGGAGCGTTCTCCCCCGGTGCTCCCAGCCTGGCACTAACACTGTCTGTGCCCCTCCTGTCCTTCACTTTCTCTCTCTCCTCCTCGGTGGCTTCCCCCCAGCACTGGGTCGAGTTCCACGTGGTCCCTGTTGCCCCACGAGCCCCCTCAGCCTCCTGCCAAATGACAACTCTAACCAGTCCTCTTCCCTTGTGTTGTTTTCCGTTCTGTGACGTTCCAGGTCCAGATAGTCTCCAAAAAAGCGAACTACAGCCATGTTCAGTCCAAGTGTGGTTCCAAGGACAATATTAAGCATGTCCCTGGAGGTGGGAATGTAAGTATGGTCTGGGCAAAGCTGTCTGTCTGCTAACTCCTTCTCTGGTGCTGTGTTGGGTGTGCCAGCCCCAGGAACGCTCTGCTGGAGGCAGAAGCTGTGGCAGAGCCCCGGGGCTCCTGAAGACAGCTCAGGCTGGAGGATTATTGCATTTTCTCTCAGGCTGCCAGGCTGAACCCGTGTGTTTTGTTTCAGTGCACAACTACACCTGGGCTGTTCCTGCTTTCTGGGCTGGCCATGACCAAACTCGGGGTGGGGCTGAGCCTGGGACTGAACTCACCGGGAGTTCCCTCGGCACCTCCTCATTCCCTGACCTCCCCTGGAACCTGGATTTCCCAGAGCACATGCATTGTGGCCTGGAAATGCCTGTTTCTCTCCCCTGGCTCACAGGGCCAGCTGGAGCCACACTCATTCACTTCTTGTTTCATAAAAGGGACTTTGGAGCAGGCAAAGACTCTGGGACTTAACCTTTGAGCTGCGATTAATTTCTAAATTTAAAGGCTGCTGGTATCTCTGGCAGCTGGGCTGAGCTTATTAAAATAGAAAGTTAATCTGGTGGTGTCTGCAGCTTGGTTTGGGGTGTTGGATGCTCCAGGTGTCTGCCAGGCAACCCAGGTTTACTGTCCAGTCCCTACAGCCTGGGAGAGCATGAGCACGGTCTGGGGGCTCATTTCATTGGGGCAGATCTGTGCTGCCCTGACAAACCTGGGCTGGGCTCTTGGCACAGGACAGGCTCAGGAATGCAAACTTTGGGTGGTTTCAAACACACTGAAGGACTTGAGCCCGAGGAGGTTTTTTCCAGAGGTGTTTAAATATCCTGGGTTCCCGAGGAGTGATGTCCAGCTGTCACATCTGGTGAGGTGCCCAGGGTGTCTGGTCAGTCTGGTCCAGTGACACAAACCCTGCTCAGGACCTGGCTGTGGAGCCAGCTGGGGGCCACTTTTCCTGGGAAATCCACGTCCAACTGGCTGAACTTTCGTAAATCATGCCAATCATTACATGACTGATTTTTCCACAAATCTTTGCAAGTGGCAACCAAATGTGGGTTCTTAACAACAGGTTCCCTGCAGGTTGGTTGCCAGGGAGGCCAGAGACAGATGCTGAAGTCACACCTGTGCCACTGAACCCAGGCTGCCTTCCCGCATCCCTGCTGCCCTCCTGTCTGGGGATTTGGGATCTGTGGTTCTCCCTTGCTGTTTCCATGATCTGCACCATGTTTCTGGGAGTGTTTCCCCTGGAAACGCTCACACAGGAGATGTGGAAATGCTGGTGGGGAGCCCTCGGGGGGGTTTTGAGCCCTGTTTCTGTTCCTGCTGCCTGTTCCACCTGGTCCTGGCCCCCAGCCTGTCCCAGAGTCGGTGGCAGAAGTGCCTTTGGCCACACTGGTGACTTTCTGGAGCAGCTGGTGGCATTTCCCTGTCCAAGGACTCCAAGGAGCTGTATTTTATAAACCACTTCAGTTTTGCCACCTTGACCTTGCTCAGCCTTTCAGGAGCCTCACAGGTGCCTTTCCTGTTCTTTCAGGCCACCGGAGATGGGGCTGAAATGTGGGGGATCTTTCCTTGCTCACGAATCACCATCCTGTCCTTCCCTCTGCAGTGCCAGGCATTCCCAGCCCTGGGGACAGCTGTGTCCCTGCTTTCTTCTTCTCTTCTACTCTCCCACACTCTCCCCACTGCAGTTTTGGTCCTTGCTCAACCACTTAAGCAGCTCTTCATTCTGCATTTTCAGAGCCAAAAGCTCATTTCCAGGTTCCAAATGCTCCCAGAGCAGCTCCAGGCAAGCATTCCCAGCCCTCCAGCACAGGCAGTGTGGATGTGAGTGCTCAGTCTGTCTTCCCAAAAAGTCATTTTCTTTTATTCATGTTGTATCTTCCCACTCCCTTTGGGGCACTGTGATTTTAGTGACCTCTTCCAAGGTGTTTTCTTGCTCAAGTAGTTGTGATGATCACTTCTGATAGAATTCCCAGTGTTTAATTCCCAGGTGGGTCTGTCTGGAAGGTCAGTTCTGGTCTGTGCCTTCAGTTAGAGCTTTTAGGAATCCTGTGGACAAGAGTGTTGTGGTTTAGAAACAATTCCTGACTGAGTTCTAGGGTTGCTCTGGTAGAAGTGATGGACATGGAATGGTTTGGGTTGGAAAGGATCTTAAAGATCATTGAGTCCCACCCCTGCCATGGCAGGGACACTTCCCACTGTCCCAGGCTGCTCCAAGCCCTGGACAGCCTGGCCTGGGACACTCCCAGGGATGGGCACTGTCCTGCCACCCCACCCAAGTGCCTCCAGGCTGGGTCTCTGTTCAGGAGAACATTTTGCCCTCTATCCAAGGAGGTAATTTCATCTCCATGCCAAGATTCCCCAGAAGCCATGCCCAAAAGCAGGAGCTGTTGTTCCTGCTCACGTTACACTCACCAAAAATACCTCGACACAAACATAGTTCAGTTTCCTGGGGAAAAGGTTTTGATGGGTTTTTGTTTAGTATTTCCCACTCTCAGAACCACTGAGGTTGGAAAAGATCTCCAAGACCATCGGGTCCAACCTTTGACCCAGCTTCTGTTCAAAGAAAGCAGTGCAGAGGTAGATTTTACAAAGTGCAGGCAGTGTCTGTGTTGGGGAAGGTCTGAAGGGAATTTGGAGTGTCCGTGGGTTTCCCTGTCCTTCTGCTTGGCCTGCTTGGCTGGATTGGCAAGGGGTCGGAGACGGAAAAGCTAACAGGAGTTGAGGCTCACACTCCCCACCTGAGCCTCTGTCAAACTTGCCGAGTTTATTTCTGGCACCAGAGTCTGTGTTTGGCTCTCTCAGTGCAGTCCCGAGGTGCAGACCCAGCAGACCCTTCCATGCAGGTGGGACAGTTCGGATCTCAGGTCAGGAGTCACAGCTGGTAACAAAGAGCAGGATTTCAAAGCGCTTTCTGTGAAATAAATTTAATCTCATCTCAGTTCTGGGCAAGCAAGGACTGGTGGTTAAAGCTGTGGTAACTTTACTCACAACCCCTGAGAGAATGGGATCGGGGTCTGTGATTGACCTTTCGAGGGTGTCACTGAGCTGGGGACGTGGGACCCTGGCAGGAGGCTGAGCTGTGCTGTGCTGCTCCCCCTGGGCAGCATCCTGGGACTCCTCCCTGTGCACACGGAGCAGGAGGATCCCAGCTTCCCTCGGAGAAGCTTTGGCACATGATCCTGAGAATCTCAGTGAACTCCCAGAGCAGCTGGTGGGTCAAGGAGTTCTTGTCAGATTCGAAAGGAAATCCTTGGATTTCCTCTGTGAACTGCCCTGGAGCAGAACTTGGGAGCCTGCAGGTGTCAGCTGGTGGCTGCTCTCACCACTGGCCTTGGTCTTTGAGAGGGTGGATTGCTGGAGCAGTGCATTCCCTCTGGCACCACGATCCCTCCGAGAATTCCAGACTGCTTTGAGTGGAGGCACCTCAAGGATCATCCAGTGCCACCCCTGCCATGGCAGGGCCACCTTCCACTGTCCCAGGCTGCTCCAAGCCCCAGTGTCCAGCCTGGCCTTGGGCACTTCCAGGGATCCAGGCAGCCACAGCTCCTCTGGGAATTCCATCCCAGTCCCTCCCCACCCTCCCAGCCAGGAATCCCTTCCCAATATCCCACCCATCCCTGCCCTCTGGCAGTGGAAGCCATTCCCTGTGTCCTGTGCCTCCATCCCTTGTTCCCAGTCCCTCTCCAGCTCTCCTGGAGCCCCTCCAGGCCCTGCCAGGGGCTCTGAGCTCTCCCTTCTCCAGGCTGGACATGATGGTGGAGAGCAGAGGCTGGAGCTGGTGGCACGGCCCTGGCCCTGCAGCAGGGGTTCTGTGAGGTGACCCCAGGCCAGGGGACCGTGGCGCTGCCCAGGCCATGGCCGTGTCCCCAGGCTGGGCAGGAGCCTCTGGGGACCGTGGCAGCGAGGTTGGCTTTTATTGTCCCAGTTCCCAGGGCTTCTGTGTCCCGTGGCTGTGCCCTGAGCTCAGCCCCCTTGCTGCTTCTGTGCCTCTGTCCTGCTCCCTGGTCTGTGTCCCTCACTTCCCCCCTGGCTCTGAGTGACCCCAGGCCGCTGGCAGCGTTGGCCACGCGGTGCCGGGAGGGCACAGGAAGGATTCCTGGGCATCTGCAGGAGGAATAACGTGGGAGAGCAGGGACACAGGCTCACAACTTGGTGCCTGAGGTGCCCTTTGGCCTCCAGAGTCTGCAGAGGTTTCTCTGTGCTCAGCTGCTGCTTTTTGTCTCCCCAGGTGCAGATCCAGAACAAGAAAGTTGACCTTTCCAAAGTGTCCTCCAAGTGTGGCTCTAAAGCAAATATCAAGCATAAGCCAGGTAGGAATTCTGCCATTTCCTCGTTGGTCTGTAAGTTTTGTCCCTTAAACACAGTCCTGGATTGGGACTGGAGTAGTTTAAGGGGCTTGTTGCTTTCAGGGGGTGTCCCCAGTGCTTCTGGAAATTCCTAAAGATGCTTCCTTCACAATTCCTGGTGGTTTCATGAGCAGAGAGGGGAATTAGGAGATGAGGGGTGTCCTCCTGGCTGTGAAGATAATCTGCAGCTTTGACTCACTTCTGCTTTTCCTGCTCATTTGAGAAGGAAAACGTGGATGCTTCCATGACCATTCCAGGAAGCTTCATCCATGCTCACAGGGGGCTTTGGGGCACTCAGAACATCCCAGGATGTTCATGGAGCATGGAAGGATCAAGGAAATTCCCTCCAGTTCTTCAGAGCACATACAAGGGTCCTTTTAGCCCTGAGTCCACAGCAGCTCCTGCCTCACAGGACACCCTCTGGCCCTTTGATGAATTTTCTGGGATGAGTGTGTGGGAATTACCTGCTCCCCGCTGAGAACACAGCGGTTACTCTGCCTGAATTCCTGGGAATCTCAGGTTTCTCCCCAAGCCGTGCCCAGCCCAAGGTCCTGGGGCTGGAGGCCCCTGGCTTGGCCCGAGGGATGGTCAGTTCAGTGGCCTTGGCTGGCCCTTGGTGTCTGGGGACACTTTTCCAGCCGGGAACGCGGCCGCCGGCACGGTTCAGAGTTCACTGCCCAGGGCTGGGAAGCAGCACCACAGGCCGCTCTTTGTCCCCTCTGGGAGTCCCCTGCAGCCTCCCCAGCCTGCCAGGTTGGAGCAGCTCCCCTCCTGCAGGAGCCCCTCGCTGGGAACGCGGTGCCACGGCCGCGACCTCGCGAGCTCCGTGCTCGGCAGTAACGAGCTGGGAGCGACAATCGCTGCCCTTGTCCAGGCCTGGTGAAAGCACAGCCACCCTGCCAGCAGCTCCCAGAGGCTTCAGCTGCTCTTGTTGGCCCAAACCCGTTGGTTTCCACCGTGGGCCGTGCCAGGCTTCCAGAGGGGGGCTCGGGGTTTAATGATGTCGCTGGGAGGCAAAGCTGTGCTTAGCAGGACTTCAGCTGGGCTTTGGAGAAGCTGCTGGGATGAGGACTGCAGCCAGGGAAAGGCCCTGGGCGTGCAGGGGGGTTGGAATGATCCTTAAGATCCAGGATTCCAGTCTATGGGTTCGTGCACGGTCTGGTTTGTCAGTAAAGGAGGCACCGCTGTGATCAGAGGGATGGAGCATTTCCCTGTGAGGAAAGGCTGAGGGAGGTGTGAGTGTTCAGCCTGGAGAAGAGAAGGTTTTGGGGTGACCTCACTGTGGTCTTCCAGGACCTGAAGGGAGCCAAGAAAGATGGGAGAGATGAAGTCCAAAGGCCTGGAGTTCCAGGACAAGGGGAATGGCTTCCCATTTCCAGAGGGCAGGGTTAGATGGGATAGTGGGAAGGAATGCCGGGCTGGGAGGGTGAGGAGGCCCTGGCACAGGGATCCTGGCTGCCCCTGGATCCCTGGAAGTGTCCAAAGTCAGGTTGGACAGGGCTTGGAGCACCCTGGGATAATGGGAGGTGTCCCTGCCCAGGCAGGAGGTGGCACTGGATGATCCTTAAGGTGCCTCCTAGTCCAGCCCATTCCAGGATTCTGTATTCTGTGATTAATGGGAACTGCAGCATTCTGGAATCTCTTCCATTCTGGAACAATCTTGCTAAAATTCTGCAGCTCTTTTTCTGACCTGCACGTTCTCCTGAGCCTGCAGTGCTCCTGCAGGTGGGGTCTGTGCCAGGGAGGAGCTGTCCAGGCAGGCAGGGGTGCCCGGGGGTCCCAGGGCTGGAGCAGCAGTGGGGAGGGATAAGGAGGGCAGGAAGGCTGTGACACAGAGGAGCAGGAGGTGTCCTGGCACTGCTGAATGCACAGATGGCTGAGGAGGGACAGGAGAGGCCTGGGCAGGGACAGGGAGGGACGGGAGCAGCAGGAGTCAGCCTTGGAATGGCACCAGTGAGGGACGGTGGGGATGGCATTTCACACCTCTGGTGGAGGAGCTGCCTCAGGAGCAGATCCAGGGAGGATCTCTCCAGCCTGTCTGTCCAGATGTGCAGCATTCCCCAGGGCTGGAGATCACCAGCTTTGGTCTTCCAGTTGGAAACCAAACTTTTCCTGGGGAGAGGCTGATGAGCCAGTGACTGTGGAACTTGTCCTGTCCCTCCTCCAGAGGGTCGCCAGCGGCTGCGGGGCGGGGCTGGGATGGGAACACCTGGGGGGACTGCTGGGGGCTTCCCCAAACTCAGCCCTGCTCCATGTCCCTGCAGGGGGAGGAGATGTCAAAATCGAGAACCAGAAGCTGAACTTCAAGGAGAAGGCCCAGGCCAAAGTGGGATCTCTGGACAACGTGGGGCACTCGCCGGCCGGAGGAGCCGTCAAGGTGAGTGCAGGGATCTGGCACATCCAGGGAATGGTTTTGATCCAGTTCTTGTCCTCCTGCTGTTCCTGAAGAGCAGCTTCTCCCCCACCACAGCCTGTTAGAGCCTCTTTGCTTCTGTGCACCCCGGGAGTGAGGCTGGAGCCCAGGGTGAGGATGG
This sequence comes from Tichodroma muraria, assembly GCA_013390105.1. Lineage (NCBI taxonomy): Eukaryota > Metazoa > Chordata > Aves > Passeriformes > Sittidae > Tichodroma > Tichodroma muraria. Next base: position 26,704 of record WAAG01042439.1, on the reverse strand, counting down.
CTGGGAAGGAGAGAGCAGGACCCACCTAGGAGTGCCTGACCCTGCTGGGCATTCCCAAGGGCTGGCACTGCCCATCTCCATCCTTCCTCTTGGAACCTGAGAGCAGGGATCACTCCAGGCTGTGAGCCCAGCACAGGGTGGGACCCACGTGCTCTGTGCTGGGAGAAAGAACCTGGCAGTCTTCTATGGTGGATAGTGTTCTCTCAAATGGGGGCATTTACGGAATCATGGCATACCCTGAGCTGGAAGGGATCCGTCCAGCCCGGTCCTTCAGCCCTGTTTGTGTGAGGATGAGAACAGAGCACAGCTCATGGCTGTGATTCATCCTTTCTCCCACAGAGCACAAACTGTCCCCAGCCTCGGCTCTGCCCGCAGCAATGGGACATCTGTGCTCAGGGAGGGGACATCCCCTCCCTGAGGGACATGTGGGCCTGGCACAACCCCAGGGAGCTGGGAATTGTTCTCGGGGAGTCGCTGCAAAGGACCTTAAGGATCATCTAGTGACACCCCTGCCATGGGCAGGGACATCTCCCACTGTGCCAGGCTGCTCCAAGCCCCATCCAGCCTGGCCTTGGGCACTGCCAGGGATCCAGGGGCAGCCACGGGTCCTCTGGGCACCCTGTGCCAGGGCCTGCCCACCCTCACAGGGAACAATTCCTGCCCGAGATCCCATCCAACCCTGCTCTCCTTCAGCCGCAGGCCATTCCTCCCTGTCCTGTCACTCCAGGCCCTCAGGAAAAGTCCCTCTCCAAATGTGAGGTCTGAGAGGATGCTGTTTCTAAAGGGGCTGTTGGCTCTGGAAGCAGAGAAAACCCCTCTGGGAGCAGCCTCAGCTGCCAGCAGGACAGGCAGACACAGCAGAAACCCCTCCAGGCACTGGGATCCCCTGGTTGTCCCAGCCTTGGTTGGTTTGAGGCTCTGTGTGTGGAGGAAGGGCTCAGAGTTGGGCTGGAGCTGTTGTGTTAAACCCTGGGTGCCCTGGAAAGCAGCAAGGCCAGTCCCGAGGGGCAGCGGGATTCCCGAGAGGATTGAGCTCAGCCATTCCTGGCAAAGCAAGGGCAGAGGGGATGGCCACTGCTCAGGATTCTCCTGTCTGGAAACTCCATCCGGGCAAATCGTGGCTCAGGGAAAGCTGGAAGGAGCAGGAGAAGCTCCTGCGTTGGGAGGGATCTGGAGCTTTCTGTAGCAGAATTCCCGTGAACTGGAGCGTCTGGCGCGTACACTGGTGCTGTTTGCTGGTGATTGGTGCTTTCAGCCGAGTTCCAGAATCTCACCTGTTGAGATTTAGTCTGATTCCGGAGTGTTCCCCCTCTCGGGGGGGCTGTGCTGGCACTGCCTGGCAGCGCTGGTGCTGTCCCCGTGTCTTTCCAAGCGGATCCGTGGCTCCCGCGGGATCCCCCCGGGGCAGCAGACTCCTCTCCAAGGGCAGGAGGGCTCAGCTCTCCTCCAGGGCCAGTCAAAGGTGGCGACTCCGGGTGGGCTGAGCAGCTCTGCTGGGAGATCAGACCAGGAGGGGATTCTCTCCCCAGTCTCAGTCCTGGTTCGCAGCTCAGCTTCGAGGGAAAAGGGGCTCCCTGTGTGAACCTGGCCTTCCCGGTTCGGGACCCAGCAGGTGTTGGAAACACGGAATGCTGGAGGGGTTCGGGATGGAAGGAACCTTGAGCATCATCCCATCCCCTGCCATGGGCAGGGACACCTCCCGCTATCCCAGGTCACTCCAAGCCTGGTCCAGCCTGGCCATGGACACTTCCAGGGATTCCGGGGCAGCCACAGCTGCTCCGGGTGTCCCCGGATCACGATCCAGTGATGACCTCACAGCAGCCCTCGGCCCCAGAACGCTGGGATTTGTCCTTGGCATTCCCTGGCCCCTGTGCCGGCTGTTCCGGCCTGTCCAGCTGTGAGTGGGAGCAGGTGCTGAGCTCCGGGACCCGGGGTCTGTGAGACCCCGCAGGGCCGGGCAGGATTTGCTTTCCGAGGAGCGGAGATCCCCGCTGCCATCACCTCCCGTCCCTGCGCCCTTCCCCAGCCTCGCCGTGGCTCCTGACCCGTGCCCACGATTGTCATTGTAGGCGGAGGGCGGCGCGGAGCCGGCGCAGCTCCCGCCGGAGAACGGAGCGGGGCCGGGGCCGGGCGCGGTGCCCGCGGCCCCCGCGCTGCGGGAGAACGGCGTGGGGCCGGCCCTGGCCGCCCTCAGCACCGCCGACCAAAGGGAAATGCAGAGCCTCGACACTCGCATCCAAGAAACAAGTAAGTGCCGGCGG
>WAAG01042439.1:0-23658 GCA_013390105.1 Tichodroma muraria | reverse complement strand
GGCCGGAGCCGAGCCCTGCGGGGGTGGCTGGGGCCAGGCCGAGTTAACAGGGATAAGCTGTGATCTTTTCTTTCTGTCTCTTTTTTTAACCCTTTCCCTCCTCGCCGCTTCAGTTTCTGCCGCCTGTGGGATGCTGATAAATCCCCTCCACACTCGTTAGGCTGTTTTAACTGTTGACTTGAACCTTTTATTCTTTGTGACGAAGTGTTGATGATTTATCGTGTTCGAACCCGTGCTAAGTTTCCTTTTCTCTTCCCTTCTTTTCTGGCCCGTAGGAGAGTAGGGACATTTAACCGCTGCTGCCGTGCTGGCTTCTTACTGACATATCCAGCCGCTGTAACTTCTTTGTTGTTGTTTGGGGTTTTGGTTTTTTTGGGTTTTTTTTTTTTGTGGTTTTTTTTTAATATTTTAAAACGATGGAGCGAGTTCATGGGATTAAGCCATGTCTGGAACGAAAGGCACGGGAATGTGTAAAGGGAAAACTTGCTGTGAGAGCTCAGGTGGAGCCTGTGTTGACCTCGAGATGTGCTAATTGATGCTCGAGATGTGCTAATTGATGCTCGCGAGCCCTCCCCGGGGTGCCTTCTGCGAGGGTGGTTTATTTATTACCGGCAGGGCCGAGCCCTGGGGTTTGTCCCGCTTTTCCGGGGCCGAGGCCGGAGGGAGCAGGAGGCGGCCGTGGCAGGGGCAGGCGGGCGCGGGCCGGGAGTTCCGAGGCTGCAGCAGGTCCGTGGGGCTGGGGGGCGTGTGGGGCTGTGTGGTTTGGGGTGATGGATGGGGGACCCGAGCGAGAGCCGGGATGAGCGGGGCCGTGGAGGCAGCAGGAACCGGGAAGGGCAGCGCTCATCCCGGGGTGGGCCCGGGGCCCCGGCGGGGCGGCAGGGCAGGGTTGGTGCCGGGGAGTTGCAGCTCTGACTAGGAAGGAGATTTAAGCGCTCTTGGAGCTCCTCGTTTCAAATGACACTAAAGAAACGAAATGTAAATAAATTAAAACGAAGCAAAAGTGTTCTTGGGTGGTCGAAGTAATTTAAAGAAAAAAAGGCAAGCAGAATAACGAAACGCTGGGGTCCGAGAGAACTGAACCAGGCGTGTGCTGAGGGGGGCTGCTCCAGGAGGGGACAGAGGGAAGCCTGCAGCTTCTCGTGCTTGTGGGAGTATTTCTTTGGGAAGCCAACAACGACACGATAACCCGGAATCTGTATTTACACACAAAGATTCTTATTGCACTTGTATTTTTTATATTAAAGTTTGCATGGTTTCTAATAAAATGGCATTAAAATGTACTAGTTTGCATCAAAGTCGTCTGGTAGTTTCATAAGTGCTTTTTCATCTGAACACAAATTTAAACGAGCGATGCAGATTTGCACCTGAAAGGGGCGGTTATATATACCCAGAGACCTCCCGATGCTTCCCTCCCTCCTCCTCCTCCTCCTCCTCCCTCCCCCCCCCCCCCCCCCCCCCCCCCCCCCCCCCCCCCCCNCGTGCCGTCGCTCCGTGTCCTCCGTGTGTGTCCCCGTGTGTCCCCGGCCCTCGCTGGAGGGAGGGGCTGGAGCCGGCCCCGCTCCCCGGAGCCCCTGCTCGTTCCCTGTATCCCGGTATATATCACTGCCCTCCCGTGACGCTTCCTTCTTTCTTTACTGCTAAATTCTACACACCAGCTTCAGCTTGGCAGCCTTGGCTTTGGTTTGGTTGATTTTTTTCCAACGCTTGAATTGAGGGATAATTTGAAGGAGAGGAGAGGAGCAGGGTGAGCCCCTCGGCAGGACGGTGAGCCCGGAGCCTCCTGGTTCCCCGCCTGGAGCCCTGATCCCGGCCTGTGACCAGCCAGGGTGGCCTTGGCACGGGCTGGAGCCGAGCTCCAGGCTCACAGGCCGGGCAGGGGCGCTGGGAGCAGAGTTTGTGCTGATGGGCAGCGGCCAGAGATGTTCGTGGGCAGCCAAAGAGGAGGTGGAGGCTGAGATGTCGCGTTCCTCTAGATGCTCTTCCTGGGGCACCCCAGGCCTGTGGTGACCTGGGATGCCCCGGGATGAGATTCCCTGGGGTGCTCCGGGATGAGATTCCCGGGGTGCCCAGCTGAGGCCCGGGGCGAAGGGAGGCAGCCGGGTCCCGCTTCAGGGACTGCAGGAGGAAGGAAGGCAATTGGCAACATTGCACTTTATCTTCTGAGATTGCAAAAAGCAAACAAGCCCTGCCCCGCTGCAAAGGGACAGTGACGTCACCTTCTCCCTGCGCCGCTTTTCTCCCAGTTCCCGATTTCCCGAGCCCTGGCCGGGCGGTGGCGGCTGCGTGCGGTGCCCAGGCTGTCCCTGCCCAAACCCCGGCCCAGCTGAGCCCCCGGCCTGTGCTTCTGTGCCACTTCTCTAACACTTGTTGTGCCTGTGTTTAGCTGATCAACTAAATCCAGATACACTAGTTTGCCGTGGTGTTTCTAGGACAGCTTCAGTTTTAATACGGATTTCTTTTTTAATTTTATTTTGAGGAAGCGGCTGTACATATTGCTAGGCTGGGAAGGAGCCGTGTGTGGTGGGAATGACTTTCGTTTCCTGTCTGGAGAGGTGCGATGAGCTGGGTGGTGCTGAGACCTTAAACGCTGCTGGGGGGCCGCGCGTGGGAAGGGGCTGCGGGCGCCGGTGGCTCCATCGAGGGCCGGAGGCAGCAAATCCGGGGGAAAATAGGAGTTGTGCTCTGAATGGGATGCGAGTTGAATGTACACGTTCCTGTCCCGAGCTGGTGCCGGGGCTCCTGGCTTTGGCCGCACTGGGGGGACTCCGCGCTGGGCAGGGGCTGAGCGGGGCCAGGCCGGTGGCTCGCTCCTGGCAGATGCTCAGCAGAGCCTTTGCGGAGCTCAGGGCGAGGCGAGCGGGGCTTCGGAGGGGCTGAGCTGCCGAGGGGAAGCAGCGGGGCCGGGGCAGGGCTGGGTGCGAGCTCCATCCGGGCGGGGCTGGGCTTCCTCCGGGCCGGAGCCCGCTGCCTCCCGGCACTTCAGTGGCATGTACAGCTCCTTTGGGCTTTTTCTACTGTTAAACAAGAGCATTCGAGTAACCGAGTTTGTGGGCTCGAGGCCGCGGCCGCCCCAGCGCCTGGCTCCTGCTCGGCTCCCGGCCGCAAACTGAATGTAGTTTTCTACGCTGCCCCTCGCGTTGTCCCCGCGTAGTGTCGGTGTGTGAGAGGGGCCCCGGGACCCTCGCGTGTTTGTGTTTAGGCAGAATTTCTAGTTTGCTTGGAGCCTGGTGTCGGTGGCGTCCTGGGGGTGACGGGGCTCCCCGAAGGGCAGGGCCGAGCCCCTGCGGAGCCGCGGCCCTGCTGAGGCCGGGGGCCGCGGCCGGGCCCGAGAAGGGTCCCCCCAAGGCCGGGGGCCGCGGCCGGGCCCGAGAAGGGTCCCCCCAAGGCCGGGNTCCCCCCAAGGCCGGGCGGCCCGCGGAGCCGGCGGGTGGGGCGGAAGAGGCTCCGGGCGGCAGCAGCATGGGAAGGGCTCTGAGGGGCTCCGGCTCTCCCTCCTCCCTCCCCGCCCGAGCTCCAGGCAGCGTTCGCCTTCCGCCCTCCTCGCACGGGTCCCGCGGGCCGAGCTCGCACACGAGGCTCCCCCCGCAGCCCGCGCTGCTCGCCCGCCCCAGCGCCGGCACCGCCCGCAGCCCCCGCTGTCCCGCACCGTAGAACGGCGAGTCCGGAGCGAGCGGAGTGACCGCGGCTGTGGGGCGCTGCGGCCGGGGAGGGGGGCTCGGATTCCCCGGCTCTTGGCTCCCTCCGTGGTCTCGGGAAGCCACTCAACCTCTCTGCCTCAGTTTCCTCATCTGCAAAGGTGGGGGGGATTCAATTTTACCTCACCGGGCTGTTGTGAGGCGTGAGCAGCGCGTGACGTGTTCTCTAAATGTGACGTGTTATTATTATTTTGTGTCATAGGATTATTCTGCAGGGATGCCCGAGGAGGGGGAGACTCCGCTGTCCCTGCGCCGTGGTGGGGGAGGCGAGGGCTGGGGAGGGGAGGTCAGTGCTTGGTGTGAGAGCAGCTCTGGGGGGCCGGGGGGAACCCATCGGTTGCTTTGCCTTTGTGTCTGCCCTCCCCGGGGGCTGTAAGAGCGTCGTCTCCTTACCAACATTTCCTGACTCGATGTTGTGATTCTTACTATTGTAAAGGGTTGAAATAAAGCTTCTAGATGTTCCTCCTCAGGCTGCTGTGACTCTGTGGGNNNNCCCCAGGCTGGTGTGACTCTGTGGGGCGGGGGGGGCCGGGCGGGGGTCGGTGGCACAGTCCCCTGTGATGATGTGCTGCGGGCAGAGCGCTAAGGAAGGGACTGAAGGAATTTGGGAGTCTCTGATTTCAGCCACAAGAGAATTCCCATCCCTGGCTTTGCTCCTCAAGCCTGGGCTGAGAGGGGAGGGGGCTTTGGGCCGACACGGGCCCCTCTGGGAGCCTCGGTGTCCATGGCACAGCTGGCACAGCCAGAGGGTACCAGCACCTCCCAGGAGGTGCCCCCGGCCACTCACACAGATAAAGGAAAAGGTTTCCCACCCTGGCTTAGACCTGACCTGAGACCCCAAACAGTCCTGGGACCCAAGTTCCAGGTCCCCGTGCCTGGAGCAGCTGCTCCTCTGCCCTCCTTGAGCGCGGCTGTGGAAACAGCCCCGGCTCCAGACACCCTCGGTCCCCCCAGACGCGGCGGCGTGGCAGCGCTGGGACACACCGGGCTGGCTTCTCTGGGCACGGGGACACGCTGGGCTGTTTCTCCAGGCACCACCAGCCCTCCCTCAGTGCCAGCCCCCTGTGCCCACAGCCACTGTCCCCTCCGGGTTGCTGGGGTCCACGGCCCGCAGCCCCTCGCTCCCCCCCAGCCCCAGGGCAGCTCTGCACCTCTCCCAGCAGCTGTGGCTGCTCTCCTCTACCCAGGGAAAGGCACAAAATTCTAAACTTTGCAAAAAAAAAAGAAAAAGTAAAAAAGAATGAAGAGGACAGAGGCAGTTCCTACTCTATCCCTTTTTATTGTCTTTAATCTATGTTGTAAAAAGATCCAGTATCACATAACAGCCACGGAAGTATCCCAATATCACACTAGTTCGGAACCATTTAGACAATAGCTTAGTCTTTTTTTTTTTTNAACCTTTTTGAAAATAATTTTTTTTTTTTTTTTTTTTTTTTTTTTTTTTTTTTCTTTTTCTTTTTTTTTTTAAACCTGCTGGAAGGGAAAACCATACTGCCCATTATACAGGCCAAAAGAAACAAACACTGGTCAAATAATCGTGACAACCTCAAGCAAGTGAAATGAAGATGAGCAGTTTGGAGTGACCCCAGGCTGCAGGACTCCAAGGGCCCCGCGCCGGCGTCCCCAGGGCCGGGGGCAGCGGAGCCTCGGAAGGGCCCCCCGGGCCTTGTGCTGGCACAGCCACGGAGCCCTAAAGCCCATGAGCAGTAACTTAAATGGCAGAACTGGGAGAACCAAAGGGTGGCCCCGGGGCAGGAGCCCCTGTGCCATGGAAACGGCCTCGCTCCCATTCCCGGCTGCAGGTACAAAGAGCGTAAGAAATGGGAATAAAAAGAAAGGAGCCCAGGCCCCGGGGGGCACAGCCCTCGGCCCGAGGGCTCCCCTTACAAACCCCGACCCTCACAACAGCCCTGTGAGGTAGGTCACTGTCTTCTTCGGACAGAGAATCCAAGGCAAAGCTGGGATTAAACTCCAGATTCCTCAGTGAGTGCTGTGCCTGTCGCAATCCTCCTTCCACAGAAATATGGTCCCTGTTCATAGAAAACAAAGGATTTTGTGCCTCCGCTCCTGGCTTCCCGCAGGAGCGGCGCTCACAGGCAGCCTGGCAGCTACAATCACGTCCTGTGTTGCACAAGGGACAGGGATCCGGCCTCCTCCACGTGGGGAGAACAGGAATTTTAAAAAAAAAAATCATAGGAACAACGCAAGAGGACGAGAAGTACAGGCAGGTTGGGAAGGACGAGTCACATCTCACACTCAGACGCCACGACTGTGCTGGGGCGGGCAGGGCCCCTCGGATCCCGCGTGGAATTCCTCTCCATCCGGTGCTTTCGGGGCTTCCTCCATGTGGAGAGCGGAGAGACAACGATCAGCGATCCCCTCCCTGCCGGAGCTGCTGGATCCACAATCCTGGCACAGCCGGGACGTCCGTCCTCCTCTTGAGCCCGGAGCAGCTCTGGCCCCGTGGGGAGGGGGCAGAGGAGGGCCCGCAGCAGCCGTGTCCTTGTTCCCGGTCAGGGACTGCCGCGGGGACGGGCGGAGGAGGCGGGTGGGTGTCCACGGAGCTCGCGCCGGGGTCCGTCGGCGCTCCCAGTCCGTTCCCGGCGGGACTGCGCTGCTCTTCCCACGCGGTGACCATGCACGGAGCCGACAGCAGGAGATTCAGACAACATTAATCTTCTAGGATGGAGAGAGATGACTTCACAAGGGATAAATAGAACTTTATTTAAATAAACATTTGTGAACATCTTTATACAAATTACAAGTCCCCACACGAGGCTGCAGCTCCGCCTACGAGCCGAAGCTGCCGGGAGGGCCCTTGAGCAGATCCACCAGGATGTCGAGCAGTTGGCTGTGCTGGTGGTGCAGGTCCCCGGGGATTGCGGCCATCTCGTAGCACAGGCACGTCTCCACCATCTTGGAGAGGGACACGCGGAAGTCGCGCAGCAGGCGGATGGTGTAGGAGTCCCCCTCCAGCACCAGCAGGTCGCTGTCCGTCAGGGACACCGTCGCTCGCCAGCCGTCATCTTGGGGGGAGGGAGAGCGCGTGAGCGGGAACGGGGCTGCTGGGGCTCCTCCACTGCCCTCAGGCAGCTCCTCCCCACACTCCTTTTAGCCCCGTCTGCGCCGACAGCTCCCACAAAAGCCAGGCAGCTCTGGGATCCTCCCAGTTTCCCACAGCAGGTGACTGATGGCACAGCCCTACTGAGCTCGCGGGTTAGGGACAGACTGCAGCACTGCCAAAACCCCACAGGCTGAAGGGACACATCCCCAAGGACAAATGGGATCCCGCCAGCTCGGCTCCTTCCCCCAGGATGAACAGGCACAGCCCTAAGGCTCGGCGTGCCTGGTCTGCCAGCAGAGCAGCAGCAGGGAACAGCTCACAAACCATCACCTCCACGGCCCCACCACAGCAACGCGTGCCCAGCCCGAGAGCCTCGGGAAGCAAGAGCTGGGGCCAGGGAGCAGCTGGAGCACTCACCTCGCACGTGGATGTCGGTGTCAGTCATGAGCAGCACGGCCAGCGGGTGCACCTGGGACGAGTCGCGCACGAAGACGCCGCCGTTGGACTTGACCGCCATGAAGTAGGTGAGCCAGCGGCTGTAGAGCTTGGACGCCTCCCTGCAGGAGCAGCTCCGTCAGCCCTGGGGGACCCCCGCTGCCCTGGGGGACCCCCCCTCCCCGGTCACCCACCTGTTGATGGTGGACTTGTGCAGCAGCACGGTGCCGGCCTTGGTCCGGTACGCGTAACTGTTGGGCTTGAACTTCCCCTGGCGCGTCACCTTGCCTTGCCTCACCTGCCACGGGAGGGGACTGTCACACACCTGCACCACCAGCAGCCCTGACAGCCACAGCCACCCCTCTGACAGGGGAGGGGGATGATGTCCCTCCACTCCCAGGAGCTCCATGGGTCAGCGGAGCGCGTTCCTGGGGTGACCACACCTGGCAGTCACCCAGTGCCACCACAGACAGCAGGAGGAGGAAGATGCCACCTCAGGCAGCACACAGGAGAAAAATGCCACTTCAATGGCACCCAAACCAAGTGATGAGAACCTAAGCATGGACCCACACAAGCTGGGGTGGCCACTCCTCATGAGTGGGGATTGGGGACAGCACTGGAGCACAGGCCAGAGCCCAGGGAAGGATGCCTGGCTTGGACATTCACTCCCAAGAGAGCAGAAGCTTCTCTGGCACCTCGGCACTTCCCGGTGCCACCTGCTGCAGCAGCCCCCNCCCGAGAGCGATGGCAGTGCCAGTACCTGGATGAGGTTGGGGTAGAGCCCAGCCATGAGGACGCCCTTGACCAGCTCCTCCTCCTCGCTGTACTGGTTACACACGGACGAGGGCATGGTACAGTCGGACGGGGACGACACCAGGAAGGCTTCGTAGAGGTTCTCAGAGAACTGCTTGACAAGGCCTGGAGGGACGAGACAGCCCCAGGGATGAGATTCACCCTCTCCTTCCCCCCACGGAATGAGTCACCTCAGCAGGACAGCACCGGCGCGGGCTGGGACAGGAGACCTGTGCTGGGCCAAAGCCGGACCCCGCGCGGTCCCGCGGTCGCCGGCCCGGCCCGGCCCATTTGCGCCCCGCGTCCCTCCCTGTGCAGCAGCGCCTGGGGCCAGGGGAGGGGCGGATGGCTCCGCACTCACCGTTGATGAAGCGCAGGCTGGGCCCGTACAGGTAGTAGTCCTGCAGGTAGTTGTCCCTGGCACGGCTGTCCCTGCGCCGCAGCACCTCCTCCCAGCCCGCCACCGCCCGCACGAAGGCCAGGTGGTCACTGCCGCTCTCCCGGCTCAGCACGGCCTTGGCCTGGGACAGGGACACAGGTGAGCCGCGGGCAGCCCCCAGGCCCTGCTGCCCACCCGTGCCGGGGGGCTCCTCACCTTGTCCACCTCGGCGCGGTTCTGCAGGCTGCTGCTGAAGGGGTCCCGCGTCAGGCACGACACGATGACCAGCAGGGGGTGGAGGCAGCGGTAGATGGAGGCCAGGACAATGGCCTTGGCCAGCCGAGGGTCCGTGGAGATCTGGGCCAGGCGTTTGCCCAGAGTGGTCAGGGCTTCCCGCTGGTCCAGCACTCCTGCGGGAGAGCAACCCATGTGGCACATCCATCAGCTCCCAGCACAGCCAAAACAGGGGATTTGGGAACTGCCAGGGCTGGGAAGGTACCCGTGACCTCTAGAAGAGGCACACGGATAGGGGCCTGCAATAAGCACCCAGAGCCCCCAGGTCTAGCTGAGCTTAGGACAAAGAAACAGCTGTCACAGCCACGGGACCGTCAACAAGGCCCAGCTCTGGACTCCAGATCACCACTTCCCTTCCTTCTGTTGCCTCCCCTTTATTTTTTTAACCTTGGAAAGTTATCCCCAATTTTTAAGCAAAGCAGTGTGGGAAATAAAACAGCACAGGGCACGTGGTTTGGGTAAGTCACTATCAACTGCTATCCCCATCCAGGGAAAATCCTGTCCAGTCTGCCCCACAGCAGCCTGTGCCAAGTCCCACTTCCCACGCTGAGACAGCAAACATGTTTCCAGGATATAGAACTAACTCACCAATCTCCTGCAGCAAGATCACGGCTTCATCCACAGCTTTGATGTCAGGGCTGTCCAGAGCCTTGGAGAGAAATTCAACTGCCTGCAGCACAGCAGGGGAAGGGAAAAGGGAAAAAGTGAGCCTGTTTCCCGTACAGGTGGGAGAGCCCTCAGGAACGCAGACTGCAGCACAATTCCCTCTTTGTCTGCCTCCAGGGATATGAGCTCAGCTCTCTGTATTCCTTCAAGGTTCCAGACACTGTAATCTCAGGGATCTACACATTTCCTGGTCTGAGCTTCCCTGGACTAGCACCACGTTTAGCAAAGCAAGAACTCAAGCAACCAGCACCCTCCCTGCTCCTGTCCCCGGGGCTCCACGGGCCCCGCTCAGCGCCCGCAGCCAGCGCTGTGCTCACCGTTTTCTCTGGCATGTGGATCTTGGCCTGCACCACCAGGTTCTCCAGGGGCGTGCGCAGGATCTCGGGCACCTGGTACGTGGGCATCTTGTCCAGGCGGCTGCGCGGGAACAGGTGGTAGGCGAAGCCCGACTGGCAGCGCCCAGCGCGCCCGCGCCGCTGCACCACGTTGGACTTGGACACCCACACGGTCTCCAGGCAGGACACCTGCGGGGACAGCAGCGGGGTGAGCGCTCCCACAGCTCCGTCCTGCGCCAGCCGTGGAATGCCACGCTGCTTTGGGCTGGAAGAGACCTTAAAATCCATCCCATCCACTCCTGCCATGGGTAGGGACACCTTTCTCTATCCCAGGTTGCTCCAAGCCCTGTCCGATGTGGCCTTGAACACCTCCAGGGATCCAGGGGCAGACACAGCTTCTCTGGAAAATCCATTCCAGCCCCTCCCCACCCTCACAGCCAAGAATTCTTTCCCAGTATCCCATCACACAGTCTTAAGCTGCGTCAAGGGAAATACAGGTTGGATATTAGGAAAAAGTTTTTTACAGGAGTGATCAAGTTCCAGAATTGTCTGCCCGAGGAGGTGGTGGAGTCACCATCCCTGGATGTGTTTAAAAGACTGGATGTGGCACTGAGTGCCATGGTCTAGTTGGGGTGTCAGGGCATGGGTTGGACTCGATGATCTCGAAGGTCTCTCCCAAGCTGGTGATTCTGTGATTTAACCCTCTGACAGTGGGAAGCCGTTCCCTCTTGTCCAGTCACTCCAGGCCCATAGCCAAAGCCCCTCCCTTTGCCATCTTTCCACGCAGCCAAGAGAACTAAGGCTCTCCCAACTGATGAATGGTCCCAAAGGGGCAGGGAAGCCTTTCCCACTCTGCTGCCTCTTGCAGTGCCGGTCTCTGTCCAGCAGCAGCAGCTCCGGGGCTGCGTGGATGGGACCCAGATGCCACCTGCTGGACACCTGTCCCTGGCCCCATCCCAGCCCTGCCTCGGGGTCTGCATTCTGAACTGGGATAAAACTCGGCAAATACCAAAGGGTTGGGTTTAAACCAGAACTGCCCCAAGGTGTGAATGGCCACCTGGCCACGGGAGATGATGTTCTAGAACAGGGGCAGAGGGATGTTGCCAGAATTCCTTTTCCCAACAGCAACAACAGCACAGTTGCCTTCACTTTGTTGCAAAGGTGGACTAAGAAGAGCCTTCCCAGGCTCAGGGCCCAGCACTGCCAGGAACCGGCCTGGGGGCAGCAGATCCCCCTTGGAAAGCTGAGGAACAGGGATTGGGCCAGGAGAGCTGGAAACAAGAGCAGGATCTAACAGGTCAGGGCTGCCCTGCGAGGTCCAGCAAAAGGTTTTTGATGAAATCATAGAAAAAGGGTGAAAGCAAACTGAAAAGCTACAGGCGTTCTGTGGTAAAACAGAGTTGGGAAGGGAGTAGGATTTGCCATAATTTTGTTTGAAAAAACTCAGAATTTGATAGAAACCTTGGCCCAGAGCTTGGACACAGCACACTGATGAGGAGTCAAACACTCCCCAAACAACAGAGCGCCTGTGCCCCAGGGGCCAAAAGGGAAGCAGCTCCATCATCCCATTAACGGCACCTCCGATGCTCCTCTGACCACAGCCCTCTGCTCCAGAGTGTCCCAAGTGAGTCAGAGGCAGCAAGGCAGCAGTACCTTGGTCTTGAGGTCGTAGCGCTCCTCCTTGTGCGTGCCGCTGTCCACCACGTGCACGATGTCGTTGATGGTGATGGAGGTCTCCGCGATGTTGGTGGCCAGGACGATCTTCCTGACGCCCGGCGGAGGCCTCTGGAAGATGTTCTGCTGGTCCATCATGGGGATGTTGGAGTGCACTGGGAAATCAAACCAGAGTCAGGCCTGCCAGCTGAGCTTCTCCTTGTACTGTCACCTCCTGCTTCCGAAGACGGGGACAGAAACGGGGACACCAGCTGCCAGTGGTCACAGCCAGCAGCTTCCTGCCAGCCAGACCCCAGGAAAAGTTTTCCACAAGTCATTGGGAAGGCCTCATTTCAGCTGCTTCAACCTGTGGCTCAGCAGCAGCAGGAGCTCCGCTCACCTCCTGTCCCAGAGCCTGGTGGCACCGCAGAAATGTCCCTGGCAGAAATCCCACTCCCTCCCACAGTCCAGTTCTGCAGCTGCCTCTCAAGAGTCCCTTGGGGCAGAGGAACGGGAATTCTCACTGTCACGTGGGCCCACTCTGTCAGAAGTGGTTCTCAGTGAGGGCCCGTGGCTGCCCTGTACCCCAGCTTTGCCCTGCCACAGCTCAGCGCCGCGCAGGAATTCCCGGCAGAGGAGAGCAGGCACTTCCCACCAAACTACACCTGCACTTATTAACAGCCCAGCTGCTCAAAGCTCTGCCTCTGCCTGGCCTGGTTTGACACTGAACAGGCAGAGCTGCTAAAAAACAAACAAAAAATGCCAAAACCCTTAAGAGCTTTGCAGAGCAAAACTGGCTTTTGTTGTAAATCTCCTCCTGGGGCAAGGAATGCTAAATTCACAGATCAAAGCTGAGCTACGGAGTCCACCTGCATCCCATGGAACAGGTCCTGAGATCTTTTCTGTGCAGGCTCAGCGTGCAGCTATGGCAGTGCAGAACTGAGCTGCCTTCCCCTTGCCTAATTCCAAATTGCTGGAGGCAAATGGGAAGCCACTCTCTTTGATCACACACGGGAGTTACTCAGCCTCTGCTAGGAGGAGTTACTCACACTTACCACACACCATTACCCAGCTGGGACATCAAAGCTCACCAGCTCTGTACCAGAGCAAAGCTGAAGGGGCACATCAAGCCAATTGTCCCAGATTCTCCCGAATCCTGGGAAGAAGGGGCTGGCCCTGCCCTCTCACCTGGCAAGACGAGGTAGCGGCTGTTCTGTGAGCCCAGCATCTCCAGCAGCCGCTGCTGCACCCCTTTGATCTCCTGCCAGCCAGGGAGGAAGCACAGGATCCCACCTGGAATACACTGGGAGTTAAGAACACACAGCCTCGAAATCCAAATGCTTTTCCCCAGCTGGAGACACGTTTCCATGGCAGAAAGCAACCAGGCTACCTGGAGTTTGACAGCGAATACCCACGAGCTTTGAAACACTTAAATCTCTTGGAAGTCACCTGAGAGTCCTGCCTTCTTCCCAAACACTTCACCTTCCAGGCAAGGGTATCTGACAGGGATGGGGCTCCAATACAAAAGGTAATTGTGCAGCACAAGGCTGCCAGTGCTGGAGCACAACCAAGTCTTGGAACAGCTGCCCAGGACACTGAGGAGTCCAACTCTGTCTTAGCTAAAGACTCAGAATTTGCTCGTGCCGCATGGCTCGAGACCACTTGGATCAGCAGGAACTCAAGGAGCCCTTGCACGAGAGGCTCAGCATCGTGGTGTCTCTGCAAAGGCTCTGGAAGGGGTTCCCTTTCTCTCCCCCCAGCAGAAGGAAGAGCTCGGGGCGAGGCAGGACCCACCTGGCTCTCCGTGGGCATCGATCTGCAGCACGAGGTCGGTGATCAGGTCAAGGTCAAGGACGCACTCATCGTCGGATTGCTGGGTAGAACAGGACAGGGCAGGTCAGGGGGGTGTCAGCGCAGCACAGGGGCACTCCAAAGCACCTTCTGCAGCCTGCACTTGGACAGCCTGCCCAGAACTTGGAGCCAGGAGCCTGCTCTGGGCTCCATCTGGAACCTGTTCAGGTCACAACTGCTGCCAGTTTCCCTGCTGTGCAGAGAGAATGCACAGTCCCTTCCCACTGTCCAGATCTGTGCACCTCTGCTGAACAGCACCTCGCAAGTGACAGGATTCCCACGAGATTTCTGTGGACAAAACTGCCACATGCACCTGGGAGTTCAAATCCATCAGGCTCCGGGCAGCAGCTTCTGTAGCTCTCAGGAATTTGGAACAGACCATTTAAGCTCAGATAAAATCCCTGTCACAACAGAAACAGGAAGAATGCCCTGGAGGCAATGGGATACCCCAAGGAAGTTTGCTGATCCAGTAAGAAGGGAGAAGTGGTTGATACTCCAGACACTTGCTCAGCCACAGGGAGGGATCTCTCCAGGCTGGAAAAATGGGCTGTCAGACTCCAGACCAGCTGGTTGGACCAGAAAACGTCTGGAGATGCCAGCCAGCCTCCGTGACTGTGTGACTCCGTGACCCACCACTGGTGCAGGATTACCCAGAGCACAGCACATGTCTGGAGGGCATTTTCCAGAGGGCCAGACCAGTTGCAGAAAGCAGCAGTCAGGGAATTCAGTCATGCAGGATGGTGAGCACAGAGGTAACAGTGTAAGCCACAACCATCCCAGTCCTGGGCCAGGCTTGCCTGGGGCGTGCAAACATTCAGCTGTGTCTGTGTACACACAGCAATGAGCTCTCAGCCTACTCAAACATCAAACTTCCCATTAAAGGCAGACAAAAGCAACTTGACCCCAATGCCAAGTCATCTTTATGCATAATTTAATCAAAATACTCTGGGGTTCTACTAAGCTGACTACACCTCATGAGGACTGGCATGGAATTAAAGCTAAGCAAACAGTGTCCAGCAACCACAGGGAAGCAGGAGCAGTCCCAGGCCCGAACTCTCCCCCTGCCGATAGGCCACAAGCCAGAGCCCCATCCAAGGGGGACAGCTTCCCCCCTGGCTGCACACCCACCTTGATCTCGTAGTGCCGGTGCCGGTGCCGGCCCAGCTTGGCCAGGATCTCCTCCAGGTAGTATTCCTTCACCGGGTACATGAAGCCCGGCACCTTGACCACGGGGCAATCCCCAAAGTAGTGGGAGAAGCGCTGGTTGTCCCCCGTGGCGCTCATGAGTACCAGGCGCAGGTCAGGGTTCAGCTTCTGGATGCCTTTGAGCAGGATGAGCAGGAAATCCGTGTTCACGTCCCGCTCGTGCACCTCGTCCACCACGACGTGGCTGACGCCCTCCAAGCTGGGGTTGCCCTGCAGCTTCCTGAGCAGGATGCCCACGGTGCAGAAGAGCAGGGCCCCTCCCCGGGCAGGGGGTTTGCTCTCCAGCCGCACCTGGTAGCCCACGTTCTTCCTCATGTTGGGCCCCAGCTCCTGCGCCACGCGCTGGGCGACCGAGATGGCGCTGATGCGCCGGGGCTGGGTGATGACCACGTTGCAGCGCGCGCCGCGGCCCTCCAGGATGTAGTGTTCCAGCAGCAGCTGCGGGATCCGCGTGGTCTTCCCACAGCCCGTGTCTCCTGCTATCACCACCACGGGGTTCTGCTCGATGGCTGACAGGATGGTGTCCTTGTGAGGGTCTACTGGCAGCGGGTGGCTCTCCTGCCAGGAGGCTCCTCTCCTTTTCCAGAGGGCCAGCAGGTTCTGGCTAAGGCGCACTTCCTCTGCTTCCAGCATGGGGATGTAGGTCTTCCCCGTGATGGCATCGCTGATTGCACCAGATTCCTTGGTCAGGTTCATCATGTCATCAGCGATCCGGGGCCTGGACTCCCTGATGTCCACGGGATACTGGGAGAGGGGGAGGAAGGTGGCAAGGACAGCAAGGTTAGTACCGGTTCTGAGAAAAACAGAAAGAAACAATTGCCGGGAACAGACTCGGCCTGTCCGGCTTGGCCAAGGCTCTGCCAAGGTCTCCTCAGATCTTGGGTAACTCAGTCATGTTCTGAACTGAGGTTATTTAAAGTGAGAATTAATTTGGGCAGCCCCCTGTTTGTTCCTTGCTGCATTCCCTGTTTTAGGAGGGGTATTAGTGCTGCTGCCTGAACCAACAGGCACAGACCAGTAACTTCAGCTCTCCAATGCAACAGCCCCTCAAAGACAACCTTTGGAAACTATCAAGTTACACCATCACCCAGACACATAACTTATGCAAAACACAAGCTTTTGGCTAAGCCAGAAATATTCTGTCTTGGCAAAAGAAAAAAACAGAAGTCCCACATCCCACAGGAAGAACTACAAGGAGGAACAGGTCAGGAATTGTCTAGAACACAAATCAAAGCATTGGCCCAGGTGTTCATGGGATTAAAAGATGCTGAACTTCTTTAATCAATCAACTTTTGGATACAACCTCAAGAATCCCAGAGTCTTCCGAAAGGGAAGACCACTACCCAGAAAGGGTCTCCCTTCCCCAAAGGGCAGCAGAGACTGATCCGGTTTTGTGGCAACAATCAAACCATGCAACGTTTTGACAGGAAGCTTTCAAACACATCCAATTCCTGAAAAGAAGTGGGGTCAGGCACAGGGGATCCTCAGGGGGCTGAGCCTTACGTGGTTCAGGTAGTTCTCAATCTTGCGCAGGGTGGCCTCAGGGACTTTGATGTGGCAGGGCTTCCTCTGGTTCTCGCCCAGCTCCCGCAGGGAAGTCATGTTGTACATGGCATGGCTCAGGGGGTTGTTGTTCTTGTCCACCAGGCCAAGGCTCTGCAGGGAACGGGCAAACAACACCA
This sequence comes from Tichodroma muraria, assembly GCA_013390105.1. Taxonomy (NCBI): domain Eukaryota; kingdom Metazoa; phylum Chordata; class Aves; order Passeriformes; family Sittidae; genus Tichodroma; species Tichodroma muraria. The sequence goes on along the minus strand of WAAG01042439.1, from coordinate 7,603 downwards.
TCAGGTCTGAGGCTGCTCACACCAAGGGCTGGGACACAGAGCACTTGATCCCGTGTTTGGATAGGCCAACTCCTTACCATCCCAAAGCCATCAATTCCCGCTTTTCTTGCCACAGCAAAACCAGACATGATCCCACTCCAACTCTGGAGAACCAGACACACGAGAACCAACCACCTGCCCTGATACTACACTTGCAAGGTCTCAAACAGGCCCATCAGAGGAACAGCAGCCATGACTGCAAAACCCTCTTGTCGAGTCCCTTGCCGTGGTTCCGGCATGCTGCGAATCCCAAGGTTTGGAAATAGACGCTTATTAAGCACGAGCTCATTAAGCATTAGCTCATTATGCAAATCCAAGATCAGGAAGTTTCCAGCATCCCCTGTCAGGCTCAAAACCAGCGAGTGAGGCAGAAGTGAGCCTGCATGCACAGGGACATCCCCACGGGATGCAGGAGCCAGGGGCACTCACCTTCAGCTTCTGGCAGGCCAGAGCTGCTGCCTTGTTCTCGGCCTCCACCTTGCGCCGGCCCTTGGCAGCGAAGGTCATGGGGCAGGGCCAGCGCAGCGTGAGCTTGCAGATCTTGGTCTTGGTGCCCACCGTGCGGAACTGCATGTACTCCTGCAGGGAACCACAGCACCAGGCTCCGTGGGACAGCCCGGGCCCCGAGGGACCAGCCAGCCCCTCCCCTGGCCCTGCACACGCACCCCAACAACCCCACCCCGTGCCTGGCAGCGCTGTCCAAAGGCTCCAGGAGGGGTTCCACCCTCCAGTGCCCAGCACCCTCTGGGGGAGAACCTTTCCCTGATCTCCAGCTTGACCCTCCCCTGGCACAGTTCCAGCTGCTCCCTGGGTCCCGTCACTGTCACAGGGAGCAGAGATTGGAGATGTCCCTCAGGAGGAGCTGCAGCCCTCGCTGAGCTCTGCCCTCAGTCTGCTCTGCACCAGCTGAACCAACCCAGTGACCTCAGCCACTCTTTGTATGGCCCCTGTGGACCTTTCACCATGGTTTTTTTTGCTGGATTTTGTTGTATTTTTTTAAGTGGAGCACTAGAAGGTTACTGCACTGAACTCCACCCCCCAGCTCACAAGGTGCTGCCTAAGCTGAAGTGAGAGCAGACAACTGTGGGGAACATCCCGAGAGCCTCAGGGTGGAGCTCAGCTCCTTTCTGCTGAGCACACGAGCTCTGGGAGGTAGGTGACACATCCCGGGAAGGAGGATCACCGGATATGGGCAAGAATCGAGTTGTGGAAAGATTCTATCAGCACAGAAGTTACGCATCGCTCCCAGCAACACAAACTTGTGCTCGTTGCAGATGTATGGGGAAAGGAAACCTTAAAAAAAATACCTCCTTCATTCAGACTGCAGCTCCTCCAGTGCCCTGGCCTCTGGAGCAACATTCCTCTTGGTTCTATTAAGACATTCCCTCAGTTCTCACCACAAAGTCTTTTCTTTGCTGTTCACACTGATTTCTCTAGCCTAGTTTTAACTTCCCTCCTCTCCCCAGTTCTGCTTCCCAAAGAAAGCATCCAAAGTGATTCCAGTTAGAGCCTCTGAGCTTCCTCCCTGGCAGGGGTCAGACAGCACCTTACCTTGACTGTGGAGGAAGAGGTTGCAATCTGAATCACTTGGGCCAGGAGGTTTTTGGGGAGTGGGAACTGCGTCAGGGCACGGATGGCGGTGTTGTCGTCTGTCATTTCAATGGAGCTCCCTCCTCGGCTGCATGGGACATGAGGAGAGTTGGATGTACAAATGCCCACTTGTGCTCAGACCTACCTCACTCCAGGAGTGCTGCTGAGCTCTGAAACTACTCAGTTAAAGCCCAGGTAATTCTGGTCACGGGCAGAGTCCAGCTGTCCCTTGCTACTAAAATATCTGTCAGTCACAAGCACCCAGCCCAGCAAAGCCACCTACTAGTGATCAAACCTTTACATCAAGGCTAAAACCAGATGGCATCAACAGATTGAAACAGATTTAATTAAATAATTCTGAATTTAAAAACCACATCCCAGAAATAACCACTATCACCTACAACTTTTACAGATCTTGCTCCTGCTCCCTATTAAAAAGCCAAGATTAATGCTCATAAAGTCAAGCAGGCAGCTATGGGGATGGAAGGGAGGAGATTTAACATTGCCCTCAAAATCAGGGTAGTCAAAACCTGGCGTAAGTGCACGTGCACCACTTCTGGGGATGGAAATGTCTTTGGGCACAGAAGAATCAGGCAGATAACAAAACTGGCAGCAGCCTCTCCAGAGGGCAGAGCCGCAGGGAAGAAGCCTATGCACTCCCTGGATGGCAGCCAGGTACAAGACCAGGCTGCCCCACTATTCCTTTGGCCCATCTCCAGGCCCCCTCAGCTCCAGGAAAACCCTCCCTTCCCTCTGCCCTGGCTCAGCATTCCCAACCAGACCCACCTGGCATCTCTGCCCGGGGTCCGGGCGTCCTGGTGTGCCATGGGCAGGTAATCCGAGACATCGATCGCCTCCTCTTCCAGCTCCCCCTCCTCCAGCTCCCCCTCCTCCAGCTCCCCTTCCTCCAGCTCCTCCCTCCTCATGGCTTTGGGCATCCTGCCCTGCTCCATGGGCTGGATGGCGTCGTCGGGCTCCATGCGGCGCCAGCAGGTGGACAGGTCGGCGAGGGAGGGGCCGGACTTGGAGCGCCACTTGCCCTCGGAGCACCAGCGCTCGTCGGGACAGCCCAGCTGGTCGGCCAGCAGGCGGTACTTGGCCGCATCGAAGAGCTCGTTCCGGGGGCCCAGCAAGCCCCAGCCCTGCGGGAGAGACACAGGGCAGCTCTGGGAACCCCCCTGCAGCCCTGCACCCGCACGCTGCTGGGACGGCGGGGCAGGAGCGGCCCCCGCCTTCCCCACGCAAAGAGAGAGCGAGGAAAGGCACTCTGAGGAGCTCTGAACTTTCCCCACCACTGTTCTGTCCCAACGGGCATCTGGGCCCTGCCCTCCCGGCCCGGGGTATGGCTCTCAGCCCCACACAGCTCCTCAGAATGCGTGGGCCAGGATTTATTGGGGTTTTACAAACTCTTGGCTATATATAGCACCCTCGAGTTTTGAAACCACCCCCAGTGCAGGAAATGCATCTTTTTTGGGAAGGCTACCCTGAACTAGCATAATCTGGGATAATATAGGGTGAGAATTCAGGGAATGGTTCATCTCCTTCCATTTCCCAGGAACAGTTATTTGGAACAAGCGGCAGGAAAATGTCCCTAAACCCTCAGGTTCTGAAGCAAGCCTGCAGTAATTAAAAACTCTCTGCCATCACCATTTGGGACTGAACCTTGCAGGAAGCTCCAGACGTATCCAGAGTGCAGCACACACCATTTTGAAGTTACCAGACTGCTGCAGTAAGTTCTAACTTTAATTTTAATAAACTAGAAGTTACAGCTTTAGGTCATTTAATGGCCTTAATGGCCTTGTATTAGAAAAAGCTGTATTATTTTGTGCTGTGGGAGTGCCTAAGACACCAAAGTTCACCTGGCTCACTGCTCTACTCAAAGCCTCTGTATTCACTCTCTGCACTAGTTAGACACTATTAACTTTTTTGAACTGGTAACTTTTTAGGGCAGCATTTGTAGCTCTTTCTACAGCTGTGATCACAAAGCCTCCCATCACAAGGGTCTTCTGCCAGGTTCCAGTTTAGCTGGCAAAGAAAGCTTTGCATGTTCAATCTGTGGTTTCAGGGGGCTGGGTTTTGGTTTAAGTTCTAAAGTACACTTCAGCCATTTCCAAAATTTGGGGAAAATGTATCAATAGGCTATTTTTCTTCCTTTGAAAACTTCCAGAGTCTCAAAGAAAGTGGGCAACTGGACTAGAGAGGATGAAACCAGGATGTATTCCCAGTGAACACTGACTGAGTGAGGTGGAACAAAGTCAGCAAGTGAAACAAGTTTTGCTGATCACAGGATTAGAGGATCAGCTTAAGCAGCTGAAGAAGCTGAGTTTTCACACTGCCCTCCTGGATTTCTGAAGTCTGGCTATTTCCTCACAGAGCGTTCTGATCTACAAGCAAATCAAAAGCTGTCTCACTGACAGAGCACCCACAGCATCTTCTCCTGAGCACAGAGATATCCCTGTTCCCACTGCACAGATCAACAGGAAACTCCAAATCAGTCTCTCTTGCTCAAGGTAACACAGAACAGCCAGGGGCAGAGCTGGAGATAAAACTGCATCTTTTTCAGAGCTATAAAACACCTTCAAGAGTGACCTTTATAGTTTTACTGTGCCTGTTTGATATAGGCTGCACACACCCATTTGCAGGCATAAGTAAGTGCCAAACAAAGCATAACTGTAGAGTAACAGTAAATTACAACACGTAATTGCCACGCTGGCTTTGATGAAGAGGAAACGGGAGGCTCTGGAGGTCCTACAACTGCAAACACACCCAGCTGCACTGGCAGAAGTGGGAGTTAGTGACCAGCAAACCCACCTGAGGGAAACTACTCGCTGTAGATGCTGAGACTAAGGAGCTGATTAAGGTCCAGGACAAAAGGAACAAAGACCAGGACTACCTGAAGCAAGTGGGATTTTAAGCTCAAATGGACTCAGACTCAAGACTTCACTCTCTACCCCTGACTAACAGAGGGGCTAACTAAGGGAGTGCACAGGCAAAGAGAAAGCTCCCATCACCAGGCCAGGCTGGCTGCACGCTGCAGGGTGAGCTTGGCCAGGCTGAGCAGCAGCAGAGCTCACCTTGAAGAGCTGACACGCTGCAGCCGCCGCCTGCCGCTCCGCATCGATCTTCTTGGTCCCATAGCCCTCCACTTCCACATTCTTTGGCCACTTTATATGGAGAGTGACTTTCTGAAAGGCAAGGAGAACCAAGGGTGAGCCAGGGCAAGCTCTCCCCTCCACCAGAACACACCCACTCCAACCACCTCTGCACTGCAGGCAAAGAAGAGAAATACAGAAGGAAACTGTGAACGAAGCGCTGTCTTGGTCCCTTCATGGGAAGCTCCATTCCAGGAGCACTGAAGGAAAAGGTTGAGCAGGGCACAGAGGTACCACAGCCCCACAGGAGCTGCAGGGCTGAGGTCCAGCACGGGCTGCGGTGTCACAGCGTGTCAGCTCCGAGGGCTAAATGCCACGAGGTCACTACAGGAACAATTCCATCCCAGGGCCGTCCCGCACACGGCAGCAGCCAGAGCGAGCCCGGAGCAGATCCCCTCTCCAACACCTTCCAGCTGCACCAGCAAGGAAACCTTCCCAAGTGCTCCCTCAGTGTAATGGAACCAGCTCGGCACTGCCTCAGCTCCCAGGCACTCCAGCACTCACTGGGCACAGGAGCAGCCAGCTCCAGCCCAACACAAGCACTGGCAGAACCTCAGCCCCACCACAGCTCCTGCAAGGGAGCACTAAAAACCTGCAGAGGCAACGAATGCTGAAAGCTGAACCTTGCCATCTTCAAAGAAGGGCTCCAAACCAAGAGCTCGCTCGCATCCCGGCCCTGCAGATGCCACAAGGCTCCAAGAGGGAAATGCCACGGGAACTCTCTCCTGCTTCTGCAGCACAGATGAAAGGCAGCAGCGGATCCGCCCCCGAGGCTGGAGCACAGGCTCCTGACTCTCCAGCACCTGGCTGGCTGCCTCCCTGCCCCTGAACCTGGCTCTCAGAGGGAACTGCTATGGATTTTGCCTCGGGGCTCTGCCTGGAAAGCACAGACCTGCTGGGAAAAAAGGTATCTCAGGAAGGCCAAGTGCTCACAGACCCCCTGTTCACGTCCAGCAAGAGCTCTCCAGGCTCTCACCTGTCCTTCTGTCCACATTTGCTGGGTTGCTTTTTCTTTGTGAGCCAATCCTCTCCTTTATCTTTTATCTAAATCCTTTCCTTTATTGTTTTCCGGGTTTGGTTTTTTGTTTTAATCTGAAGTTACTCTCCACATTAATCTATTTAAGTGCTGGCAAGAATGGGAACCAATTATGCAAATTAAAGCAATGGGGCACTGCCTGGGGCATTCCAAATTTTAGGGACGAGGTACTGGCTATGGCATTCCAAAACTTAAGTTGGGGAACTGCACTAGTGCTTGAGAAAGAGCAAGAAAAACAAACACAAATAATAAAGAACTCAAAAGTAACATTACTAATGTATCCCCTAAAATCCAGAGATGCTTAAAAAGGATGTGGCAATAAAAACTGTCTGGGAAATTTTAGACAGAATGTTATTGGAAAATGTTAATCCATCAGAACTGAGTCTTTTCCTGGAATGTAGGTTACAGTTAAACTTCAGCTGGAAAGGGCTTTCAGCTCTGGAATGAGAGCTGATGTGACAGGAGGAGGCAAAGCCTTGACCATGGAGCACCATTAGGTAAGAGTTCCTGCTCAGTTCATAGCCCAGACCAGGATTTGGGCCTCAGGCATCCCAGTGACAGCTCAAACTACCTGGAAAACTGTTGGCTTGGAATTCCTCCACTTCATTTAACACATAAAAAGGCTCTATTTCATTCTGCTCTTAAGCACTATTAGAAGCCTCCCTCCATTGCAAAGAAACTCCTCTTTTCTGGTCACAATTGGACATTTTAGGCTTTGGAATTTGTTCTACTGGAATCTACAATCAAATCTAGGGATCCTAAGGGCTAAAATACAGCTTTTAAATCTTAATTTTCTAAGGTAGTAGGACACCTTTAAACACATTTAAGCACGGACTCTGTGTCTTTCTGCTGAGAAAGGCCAGATACAGCAAGTCACTTAAAAGAAAAATATCCACACAAAAAGAGGAACACCACCTGCACTTATACACCTTTAAAGCACATAAAGATAGGGAAAAATAGGAACAAGTGGGAATATTTCTTGTTTTAAGGATTATCATACAACTTCTAAGTGGAATTAAAACTCTTCTATGATTTTCTCTAGGAAGTTACTTCCAGGATTAGCAGTTCCATGGCTCCCTTCCCACTCTCTGAGTAGCACCCTTCCAGCAGCACAGGATTACCTTTTTCCTTGGCCCATTAGTGTGGATGTACACCAGCTTGTCCCTTGCATGGGAAATGCCCAGGGCTCGGCCAATCACGCTGTTGAGCAAGTTTTTGGGCTGTGGAAATTCCTTTAGTAAGTCTCTGGAATCTGGAAAAAGAAACCAAGAGGAACTAAATATCTCCCAATTCCTGTGCAGTCCCGTTCAGAGGCGTGTTCCAGCACGGGCTCCCTGTGGGGACAGAGAGCCAGGGCTCGGAGGGGAGAGCAGGAGAGGGGTCCAGGGTTCACCTGCAGCACCTCCAGGCATCAGCCAGGCCCCAGATCACTGAAGTTGGGAAAGAACCCCAGGATCATCAAATCCACCCTGTGCCCAATCCCCGCCTTGTCCCCAGCCCAGAGCACCAAGTGCCATATCCAGGTGCTCCTTGGACACCTCCAGGGATGGGGACTCCAGACCTCCCTGGGCAGCTCCTGCCAAGGCCTGACCACCCTTTCCATGGGGAAATTCCTGCTGATGTCCACCCTGAGCCTCCCCTGGCCCAGCCTGAGGCCGTTCCCTCTCCTCCTGTCCCTGTTCCCTGGGAGCAGAGCCCGATTCCCCCCGGCTGTTCCCTCCTGGCAGGAGCTGTGCAGAGCCACAAGGCCCTCCCTGACCCTCCTCTTCCCCAGCTCCCTCAGCCT
>WAAG01042436.1:0-13907 GCA_013390105.1 Tichodroma muraria | reverse complement strand
GAGAGGAATCTGCCTTCTCGGGAGGAGAAGGAGAAAGGTTCACGCTCATGCAACACCATTCCTATTGAGACCAGCTGTCCAGATGGGCACTCATTCCCCTCCCCTCTGCTGTCCTTCTAGGTGCAAAGCTGAGTACAAGTCAAAAAGGACCTCACTCCAGCTGGAATGCTTGGATCCCTACTTACTCACTGTTAACAAGCCAAGCACACTCCATTACCTGATCACTCTTGCTGCCCAAGCACCACCAGGTCCTCTCTGGGCAGCATCGTAATTCCCACGGGCATGGAAATACTTGTCAGCACCTATGTAATTTGCCTCGCGCATGTCCAAGTATGCTCTGAGCATATCCTTTGCCCCTGAAGAAAGCAGAGAAACGGAGATGATGTTGACTTGAAAGAGCTGCACCAGAAATAGTTCAGTACCATTTCAGCCAGGAGCTGAAAGGCCCAAGGAGCAGTAACAGAGTGAGGCATTGCTCCACATCAGCCTTTGCACAGGGCTGTGCCCACAGAAAGCACCTCTGGGGGCTGATCAAGGCCCTCGTCCAGCAGCAGAAACCAGCGGGGTCTCTAACGTGGAGCTGAGGATTTCCCAGCTCTGAGGGCTGCACCACTGACTGCTGGTAACCTGTGCTTGGGGAGGGGGTTGCTGAGGGAAGGGCCTGGTAACAGCAGCTTACCTCCCACTGCATCCCAGACAAATTCTCCAGCTCGGATTATTCCTTGGGCTATCCCTGGTCTCTCAGCACTTGCACACAGAACGGTGGAGAGCAGCGCAATGCAGACCCAGAGCCTCATGGTTCCTGGCCAAGCCTGACAGGGAGCTGGGAAACAGCGAGAGAGATGAGCAGTTCTGGAGCACCTTTGAGAACCCACCACACTGCCAGCTGTGCCCAGGCTGCTGCCTCAGTGAAGAGGGCTCACCCAGGACCCCCTTCTCCCCCTGCAAGGACTGGTGCCCTCTCTGCAACCACAAGCTCCACAACAAAAGCAGGTGTGTGTGACAAACCCGCATTTTAGCACTCCCTGCTGCTCCTGTCACATGTACAAAGAAGCCCCACATGCTAAAGCATTGGTCCTGCTCCCAAATCCTGCTCAAAACATTGCACACAGCTCATAAATTCAGAATGTCACTCACCACTGCAGAACAGTAAAGCCAAAGGAGATGGTCTTGTGTGCTCTCAGATCCAGAGAGGGTATTTATAAGCAATTCAAACCCCGCAAAAGAGGAAACTGGAAAGGATACCCATGACTGGGAAATCCCCCCCAGCACTCCCAACACAGAAGTCATTACTGGGAACCCGTCCTTGTCCTTACTGAAAGTTCATAGGTCCTGTTACACAATTTTTTAGAGAGTGTATGGTGTTTCTTCAGCTGTCCTTGGGGCTATTTGCTCCTCATAACAACCAGATTGACAAACTGCCTTGAAGGCTGAAGTGTTACTGTTGTCTTAAGGGTGACACTTCTGTTTGCATCTTGGACTGAACAGAGCTCAGAGGGCAAGGTGCCTGGCTGTCAGCACATTGAAACACAAGGTCAGGTCTGTGTCTGTGCCAAAGGAATGGTGAGCTGCATTACCAGAAAGGCTGCAGGAACTGCTAAGTGAAAGTCCCATGCGTTCTGGGATTGCCAGATGAATTCCAGAGTTAATGAAATGGAAAATACGAAGCACTGCTCTTAACTCCATTGCAAAGCAAACCACATACACCTACATCCCTGCTGACAATGCTCTAAGTTAGCATAGACACACAGACCATCAAGAGGCTCTGAATGGTTCATTTTGCCTTGGCTTGCTCTCACAGACCCCTCTTGAGGGACTCCAGCCACCCTGCTGCAACAGTGGCTCTGTGGGGCTCAGGTAGAGTTTTGGATACAGCAGTAAACATTTTACTAAGGGGAAATTCAGATCCATACAGCCACAATTCTGATAGATTTTAAATCAGCTGTCTGGCCTTATTGGCAGGGTTCACTGTTTAAGTACCCACTGTGCTCTCCCTGCTTAAAGACTGCTCGCTTCCCTTGGTTAACAACTTGACAACAGCCCTATCCCCTTGCAGAAAACTCTAGGGTTGAGTGCAGTTGACCGGAGAGGGAGTGTGCAGGAAGTGTCCCCACTATGTGGCCTTGCACATGATTTAGCAAGTCTAGGAGAGCACTTTATACTCCCCTCTGAAGAGTTAAAGGTAGCTGCTCCACTCACAACTCTGCCACTGTAAACAATTTGCATCTGGAGCTGCAGGGCAGAGGCGTGAGTTGAAAGAGATGCAATAAAGGTAATAAAGTGTCAACAGTAACTTCCTTGGGCGTCACTGGACTTCTGTCAAAAAAATTAGCTTAAGGGGAAAAGGAGATATTTTCCATGGACAGGTCTGGAGCAGCAGAACATGGCCTGTTAGCGTGATGTATCTCAGAATGAAACAATTTGCAACAAGAACCTAAACCCAACTGCAAGGGACAAGGAAACCTTGCAAAAAGCAGGGAGCAGACACGGATTTTTGTCTCCTGGCACTCATGAACCTGATACTTCACAGTGTAACAGCTCAGCTACTCCAGGGACCGGAGTGCTGCGTTTTGCTGCAACCCTGTTTGAATCCTGACGACCTACATCCTTGCAGTATATAGGGGCTCAAGTGCCATCTCTGCTACAAGGCTACAAGTAGCCTTGCCCATCACCTTTTTGGTTTTTAAAAAACAAGGAAAATTACTCCTGTAAGTTGGGGTACAGGCATGTGGCACTTCACGCAGGGACTTAGAACAAAGCATTCCCTTCAAAACTGACCTCAAGAACTTTTTCTCTAGGAGAGCTCACACACTCTGGACCATAGAGGATATTTTAAGTTTTACGCTGTTTCACATTCTCTCCGAACGAACATTTCTGCAAAACATGAGGACAATTTCAAGAAGGCAGGTGTTGGAGGGATTACTTAGAACATCTCAGACTGCATCCCCTGGTGTCCAGTAAGGAGGACAGCACCAGTGACAACAACGCTGGAGCTCCCCATGGAACTGAGATAAGGCTGCAGCTTGGGGCTCCAGCAGGGAACAGCCTGAGCCCTGCTTTCCCCTATCCTCTTGTCACTGCACTCCAGGTCATGACCCTTGGCTCACAGAACTGAGCTGCAGCCAACACTGCTGCTTTTGCAACAGAAAGAGGCAAAGCTGCCTCCAAGCGTGGAGGAGGGTTTGAACAGAGTGTTTCTTCTTGGCCTAGCAATAAACACTGGCAGCATGTGTACACTGGGAAACATAACACACTGAGGGGGGCCCTGGAGACCAGTTCTTGGTTTGCACATTCTGATGCAGTTAAGATAAAAAGCAACCCCATAGCGGTTGCCCTTTAACTGTAAATATCTATGAATGCAAGCTACGTTCCACAAACATTCCACAATTTTGCAATCTAAGAAAGTCAGACTGAGAAAGGGGATGAGGTGAATTCCCAGCTCAGGCAGAATAACATTTGCAGTTATTTTTTAACCTGGGAGGGAACAGCATCTTATTTAACTTTATATGTGGAATAATTCACTTCAGGAATTTTGTCAAGTATGAACTACATACTACCAGTGACCTCAGGCTTATAGACATGGAGAATGACTGGAGACTTGTCTCCTTTCAAGAAGCAGATTGAAAATGCAGGTATTTATCTGAAGCAAAATTGATTTACCTATAGGTTTCTAATAGTGAAATAATATATGATGCTTTTTAGTTTGAAATAAAAAAAAAAAAAATACCACCACCAGTTTCTATTTAAAGCTGCTCCAGGCCAAGCCCCCTTTATTCATTTCTGCTTTTCAAGGGTCTCTCCCACCACCAGTCACCCACAAAAACCAAAGCTGAGCTGCAGCTCATCTCTCTGGTGAGGCTGGCTCAAGCTGTCAGTTGGTGTGTGCTCAGCTGGCTGACAGGAGCCTTGCTCTGTGCAACTGAGGCAGTTCCTGTTCCAGCAATTTCTGAACAGAAGACCCTCTCATTTCACAGTCCCTTCATCCAACCTATATGAGATGAAAACAAACTCATCCCGAATAGGAAACATTCATTTTCCAACTCTTCTTCAGAGTCAACTCTCACTCTTTATTGACAGCCAAGTTAGTTGAAATGATAAGCACAAGCTCACTTCAGACACAAAATCTGAACACACACTTCCCATTACATTACCTGTATGACCCTTCTGATATATTTTTAAAAAAAGCTCCAACTGGAATTATGATTTACTGTAAAACAACCAAAAAAAGCCCCAACCCTCAGTCCAAGTTAACCAAGTGTACAAAACTCCCACAGAAGTAAGAAACAGACCGACGTGTGCACAAAACACATCAAGCGAATAAAGTGGAACCATATGGAGGTAAGCCAGGCACATTCTCAGAAATCCAGGAATTCCTCTGAAAGGCAAGGGGAACACTCAGCTACACCAGACACTGCATGAAGCCAAGGTAGGTAACTGTGGCAGCCCCTGAGGCAGCAGCAGCTCATTTGGCAGGGAAGAGAACAGGCACCAACACCATCTGGTAGGTGCCAGGCTCCCATTCCAAGTCCTACTGTGAGAGCACGGGGTATTCCTGATGGCACAGATCCTTCTTTTTCCGATGGCAGACTCTAAACCCCAGAAGCTTTAAAGTTTTCTTTTTCAGAAATAGTTCTGTATTGGCTTTTCCACAAGCAACACTCTGGATGAAAGCCTGACAATGATTGTCTCTCTGGATCTTCCTTTCCTCTAGTGAAGTAACCAACACTCCACACCCAGTTCTTTCTGGCAGACAAGATGAGGCAGTCTGCAGACAAAAGGCCAAACATTGTACTCAGTCCTATTTTGATGAAAAGCATTATTTTGCAGCACTAGAAGTGCTGCTAGACTACATAAAAAGATTCCTTATAAAGCAGTATTTTCACATCATTTTGCAACAAAATCATCAATTTTAATTAAATTTAGTTCCGATTAATGCATTACTTTTCAATTTAAACAGTATTTGTGAAAATTGAATATTCACCAGACACTGTGGCCTCCTGCTTAAAAGGTGAGTCAGACAGTGAAGCGGGTTAAAACTAGAAGCCTAAAAAGTAACTCATTCAAAGATGGATTAAATGCAGAAAGAGTGCTAGTATAAAGCATAGTTCTGTAAATGAGATAAAATCCAAGTGATTCTGTGAATCTTCATATTCAACCAGATATACAAAAAGACTTCTTTCTTGACAGCATCCATCTAAAAATTCTTATGTAAACCTCCAGCTTTTAAAAATATTATTAAAATAAGCTGTGTTACTTTCCAAAATGTCAGAATTAATTGTGGAATTACCAAAGTTGCCCTGTACTTCAAGAAAACCTTTTGACACAATTTCCCACAATGTCTTCCTGAAGAAATGGGCTGCTCATGGCTTGGATGTGGGCTGCTCACCAAGCGAAAAGCTGGCTGGAGGATCAGGCCCACAGAGTGGTGGGAAATGGAGCTAAACCCAGCTGGTGGCCAGCCCCAAGTGGTGTCCGACACCCAGGGCTCAGTGCTGGGCCCAGTCCTGTTTCATCTCTTTGTCAGTGATCTGGATCAGGGGTCGAGGGCACCCTGGGTCAGCCTGCAGACACAGCAGGGTGGGTGGAGCGTTGATCTGCTGCAGGGCAGGAAGGCTCTGCAGAGGGGCCTGGCCGGGCCCGATCGATGGCTGAGGCCGNACTGCAAGAAAGACATTGAGGGTCTGGAGTGAGTCCAGAGAAGGGAAATGGAGCTGGTGGAGAGTCTGGAGCACAAATCCTGTGAGGAGCAGCTGAGGGAGCTGGGGGTGTTCAGCCTGGAATAAAGGAGGCTCGGGGGAGACCTCATCACTCTCTACGAGTACCTGAAAGGAGCTGTAGCCAGGTGTGGGTGTGTTTCTTTTTCCCAAGTAACAAGAGATAGGACAAAAAGAAATGGCCTCAAGCTGCTCCAGGAGACATTTTGATTGGACATCAGCAAGCATTTCTTCACTAAAAACATCGTCCAGTACTGGAGCAGGCTGCCCAGGGAAGTGGTGGAGTCACCATCCCTGTAGGCATTTAAAAGCCATGTAAACATGACACTTTGGGACATGGTTGAGTGGTAGATTTGGCAGTGCTAGTCTAACGGCTGGAGGGTTGGATCTTCAGGGTCTTTTGCAACTTAAATGAGACTGATTCTAATTCCACTGTCCTGAGGTTTGTTGGAGTATCACAGCTCATGTCTGTGGTCACAGTGCACAAAGAGGTATGGGCAATTTAGAAATATTGTGCTTGTAGTTTAACAGTGAGTTCATTTAACAAGTTTTTCTGTTAATCAGCATTTTTAACCATAAATCCACTACTTAAAAATATTTCCCTCTCATTTTAAGACTTGGCAGACAAGGCCTGTCCATATAATTTAAGAAGGGGAAAAAACCCAACAGGTACCATAACAGACGCTTCTACAGCAACAGTAAAGGTAAATGTCATTTACAGGAAAGTTAAACAAATATTGGCTTAGATACTTTCAAGGAATGGTTTCTCATGTTTGCAAACAAAGAAACAAAAAAATTGTATACAGCATAATTTAATATTTAGGGGCTCATATCCCTGAACACTTAAGTTATAGACTCAGAAAATAAATTCAACAATTTTCATCTTGAAATATGTAAGCTTAACTTCAAGAAAAATACTGGCTTGTTTTGATCTATATTCCACAGCTCAAAAGTCAGCTCCAAAGGAATAAGGAAGAACTGTCACCACTTCCAGGTCAGATACATGCCAGATGGACACTGGATCAGTATAACTGAACTTTTAGACAGGAGTTTGTTATTTTTAAGGGCCTGTGAAATTGAAGAGGCACTTGAATATACAGTCATTACAGTATAAAATGTTCCCAGAATTCTCCCAAGTTGTCTTCTATGTTTGCTGAGACCACAGAAACCGGTCACACCTTTCCAACATGGACTGAATCAGTGCTCTGCAATTAAAGCAAAGGGGGGAAAAAAAAAGGTCAAACAGTAAAAAAACTAACAACAGAAAGAACAGCAGAGTTTTGGTTTGCTTTTTAAAGAGAAGTTTGTAAAAAACATGATTGTGTTTCAGAGGTAACATCCGGACATCATCATTCACACCTTTGGAACGAATAGGAGAGATCAGAGTCTGTACAGGTCTCAGCAGGACAGCTCTCTTTCAGAGAATCTCCTTCACATACACCTTTAATGTATCATTTCCTGTTTCTTGATTTTCAATTTTAAAATGCTTGTATTGCAAAACACACAGTTCTTAAATAATAGGAAAACTTTCAGGTGACTCTAAACCCAAAGGTAAAAATGTGAAGCACTATCTTCTTGTTAACTGAAAAGGAAGTTTAAAGCACCGAGGAGATCCAAAAATAGTGTGGATCTTCTGCTGACACATCTCTCTTACCTCTGCCTTTTCTCAGCAATTCTCAGTATCTCACAGACACCAGTAAATCTCTCAGACAATTCTAGTGTCAAGCCACACTCCTGCAAGAGAGGCAAGGCACGATTTGGGCCGATGGCCTTGGCCAGCAACAGAGCGACATTCTCCACAGTGATGCAGTCTGGGCAGCTCGGGCCTCCATTGTTGACAGCATTCCCGTTCTGTGGGCTGTGGTGGTGGAAAGCTGTGCTGTGATTCCGTGCAAGATGCAGAACAAACTTCCATTCTTCTATGGTCTCTGGAATGGAACCTAGATGTAAAATGAGTTTGTTACATTATTTGTAAAACAAGGATTGTCCCAAGACTACTACTTAAACTATATCTGTACTTAAGAGGGAAGCTAGCTATTCTGTTTTACTCTAAAGATTTCAGGAAACCAAGCATTATCATAAGCAAATTGTGCACAGAAATGTACTGCTCTGACTGACTCAGTGTAAAAATTTAGTGGCGAACACACATAGCTTCACAACAGTTCAGTATTCAAGGCTTTTGACTAAGTCAAGAGACAAAGTTTTATCCATCTTAGGGCTGGAGTGAATTTTCTTCCAAGTTCTGTCTTGTGGTACAATGCTTTGCTCACCCTAACTTTGGGTATGTGCACATGCAGTGGGGGAGTTTTGTGCTGTGCAGGAAGGCTTCCTATTCCTCTGTCTACAACACCAAGGCTACCTTTTACTCCCAACTGATAAACACATCAAGATTCTTTAACTTTTAAGCATTTTATAGCACAACTGATTTCACAAAGCACAGCACAGAGATACAAGAGTATAATATCCATTTATGTGTTTCAAATATGCTCTACTACACACAATTAGGGCTACAAAAACACTTCAAAAAATAGAAGTTCAACTCAGCTTTGGGCAAACCACTATATAAGGGTAGTTCCTACATTACAGAAGTATGTTTACACAGCTTAAGAATCACTAACCATCTTCTCCATTCAACAGGCTCAAATCATCCAAATGAACAATATTAGTAAAGGCTTCTGTTCTTCTATCCAACTCCAGACAGAGAAAAAGATACCCAGGCCAAAATCTTGAATAAGAGAGTAAAGATTTCCAGGAATCAAATACGCAGTTCAAACCAGTCACGTACTAATTTAAGTATCAATAAAGACAAAAGCAACTAAATTTAATGAATGTCAGAAACAGAGTAGGGACATGAGGAATACCTCCCATTTGGTACATTAAATCGGACATTCAATATTCACACTCAAAAAAGGACAGGTTTTAAAAAAATCCTGTCCAAACAAGAACCGGACACAAATGCAAATGACCTATCTTCTCAGGGTCAGAATACCCACTAACCAATTCTTAGTTACTAAGTAACCATACTAAGTATCAAGAATTACCAAGTTTTCTCCTTACCCGTGTGATTTACAAATATCAGCCATCTTCTCTTTCATAACTAAATCAGCTGGGAGTTTAATCAAGAGCAGAATGAGCTGGCTGTAGCCCCACGTAAACAAATGCGATCGTGGCCTAGAAGATGAGAAACTCAGTTTCAAACATTATTGATTTTCTTCAGAACATTATGGCAGATTTATGAAAAGAGAGGAAGAAAAATGAATGAAACACCATGTGCAGTCTCAATAGAGCAGTCACTCTGGAAGGCATTGCAAATAAAAGTTATTCAATCCTTTGGTTGTTTCTGCTGAACTCTGCAAAATGTTCCAATGAGTCAGTGATCCAAACTTTCACACAAAATCTCACCCAAAACCAGTCCTGTTAAGTCCTTCTGCTGCACTCAATACCTGGGTGAAACCCACTTTACCTGGGATTTCCTTCCTCATCCACAGTGTTTGCCCTTTGTGGAGCATCATGAGAAACCGCCAAGCACAACCAATCCAACCGTACAGATTCTGGCTGCAGGAGAGACCTAAGGAGGAATGGCCTGGAAAACAAAGCAGACACTAAAAAAAAAAATCCTACCAGTTTTAAATATACCATATATGGAGAAGCAGAGATTGTGTGTGGACAAATTAACAAAAAAAAACCAAACAAAAACCAACCAAACAAACAACAAAAAAAAGTGGGACAGAAAATTAAATGTGGAAAATCCTAAAATGATTTATGTAGCTTGAGTTCCCCTAGATTTGGTTTGGGGTTATTTTTGGGTTTGGTAAGTTTTTTGCTTGTTTGTTTTTGTTTGTTTGTGGGTTTTTTGTTTGTTTGTTTTTGGGGGTTGTTTGTTTGTTTGCTTGTTTCTTTAAAATGCCATCTAATCCTCATATACTGAACTGCAGACATAGGAACAAAAAGAGTCAATTCCATTAAAAGTATTATTTAGGAAATCCCTTCTACAACTAGGTAATAACCTAACAAAAACTCCAGTCTAAGGCCAGTTACAACTGGCAGGATTACCTGGAACCTAATGCTTAAGAACACCAAGCAGACAGATACAGAAACACAAAAAAATGTCCCCAAAAGCCAAAACAAAATAAACCTCCACACAGCTACATGATGAAGAGAGCAGATAAAAAGGATTCAACGTTTCCCTCACCTTTTATCCTCTGGCTTTGATTTCACCAGACTATCTAAATATGCTAAAAAGTGAGCTGGATCATTCCTGCAAAGCTGTTTAATATCAGAAGGCAAAATAGAGGGGTGGAACTTGATCAAGGGTCGAAGAGCTGTTTCCCCAAATTTTTCATAAAGCCTGGAGAAAGAGAGAATAAAAACTACTTTCAGTACCAAAGAGCAAAATAATTTTTTCAAGATCTCGTGCAAGTTCAAGATAGTACTGAAAGGTGATCTCTCTAAGAGAAACCAGAAATCTTCATGACATGGTAAGTGAAGCAATTCCTGCCGGGAAGTTAAGGAAAAGACACTTTGGGTACAAACCTTTGAGCGTGTGCCAGCAACAGTGGGCTGTCATCCCACGGCCCCAGGTCATGCAGCAGCTTCAGTATTTTCAACATATCTTCACTTTCCATTGCTAAAGCCACTGGACTGTGACAAGTTAGCTCTGAAATAAATCAGTGCACAAGTTACAAGATTTGAGCAATTTTTTTTCCTTAACATGTCCTGCCCCTCTTTTCATCCTTCTGCTGAACAACAGCTATCTCTGTTTTCATGGGAAGTTCAACACCCACTTCAATCCTGATGAAATGGCAGGTATTAATCTCCAGGCACAAGTGCAGTCCAACTAAGGAGAAACTGGGATGCATACACTACTTCCAGTTCTAGGGCTCTTAGAATCCAAACAGTGAAGAGATTTCCAGAACACAAACACCAAACACCAACCCTCAAAGCAAGATTCTGTTGTTTAACTGCTCTCTGCTGGAGCACAATCAATGCTAAGGCTTTAATCCACTCTTAAAAGAAATACATAAGGCAGAAGCTGAGTGCAGAGAACAGAAAAGTTTTGTTTTCCAATATCATCATGAAGCCTTGGTTCAATAAAACTAAAGAGGCATCAAAAAGATCAGAAAGTACTTCTGTGGAACAGGGAAGCACGAAGTGAACACAAGCCACTCATCTGCATGGAACCATCTACTCCATTCAGTTTTGTTTCACATTAACCACATTCCTTTACAAGTTGAATCTTCCAGTGCAAATGCTGAAGGCCCTCCCCTCCCTTCTGCCTTGTTTCTACAAACTTGTGATTCTAATTACCCTTCTTTTGCTCTTAGAAGTTCATTTGTTTGTTTGTAAATAGGCTGGGATCACTACAGTGTTCAGTCAACAAGGTCCATGCAAACTAACAGGTTCAAAGTTGTGAAGTGGGAGAACAATCTCCCTCCAAGGAGCCAGCAGTTGTATTTTTATTATTGTGAGTTGAAAGGGACCCACACTGATGATCAAGTCCAGCTCTTAAGTGAATGGTCCATACAGTGCTTGAATTCACAATGCTGGGATTATTGGCACTATGTTCTAACCAGATGAGCTAAATTCTTCCTAAGGGAAGTATTTGGGGGAAAAACAATCAACCAAACAAGGCAAAACCAGAACAAAATCTCCCCCACACAAAGCATCCTCCCCCTGCCACACTACACGGGCAGAAGGAAAATCTGCAGCCACAATTATGAGTGTCTCCAAAGTTTTTTCTTTTTTCTTCTCCCAAACAAAGTGCTATTTTCAGTTTAAGAAGCAATACAAAATTCATTATTTACCTTTCAATCCTGCAATATACGCTTCCCATACATTAGGGCTGGTGGCACACGTGGTTATAATACACTGCTTTATTCTCTTTAAATCCAAAAGGAAGAAGTAGCTTTGCATAAACCTACATGCCAAGGTCGCTGAAGCCACTGGTGGCAGACTTCCCTCAGAGCTCTCCTCAGCCTCACCACCCCCAGAGGAAAAGACACGCAGCTCAAAGCACAGGGTTGTCAACTCCACGAGATCTTTCAGAACATCGGGTTCGATGACACACGGAGGAGACACCTGAAAGCTGCAGCTCAGAGGCCCCGTCACATCAGTACCATCTTCACACATGGCTTTGCTCGCACAGGTTTCATCAGTGCTTTCCTTTTCAATGCAGTCTTCCAAAATACCACTCTCTTCCTTGTCTGCTGGGTCTCTGCCAGCTGGAACCACTTGCAGGCTTTCCTCCAGGACTGCCCTCTGTTCTTCAGCACACACAGTCTTGCCTTCCTTAACAGACAAAGCAGAATGCTCCTTGATGAATTTTTCTTCTAGATAGACAAGCCATTCCTGTAAGACCCTTCTCATACACTGAGGTTCTAACAAAAACAGGGGATCCTGAAGCTTGGCTCTGCAGCATAAAAAAGAAGTTTGCTGAGTTTAACAACTATGAGATGGCACAAGTGAAGCTTCAAATATGCTTTGTATAACTATACTCCTACACTTGACTTGGAGGCAGTTGTTGGGTTTTTTGTGATTTTGAGTGCATCAAACAGAATTTAGGCTACTTCACACTGCCTACATTTGATCTCAGCACATTTTGAGCTCCCTAGGATTTCTTTCGGAATGAATTTTTATTTGTGATTTTGATTTTTTTAAACTAAGCCTGTACTTACGACAAAGGGATAATGCTAGAAGAGCTTTTCATGAGTTTTGCTTGGTTTTAAAGAGGTATCAAATCATTCACCAAATTAGATCCTTTCAGGTTATGTTAATAGACATTGAGACCATCACTCTTACATGCATGCAAAACAAATGAACAGAAAAATTTGAAAAACCCAATAATTTTTTCTGCCAAAGCCCAACATATCTATATGGTAAAAAGTTTCTCTGCTTACATAGTTTCTGCTGTCGCAGTCTTGAGATCTCTCAGAAGGTCCTCCTCAGGAAGCTGGCAGTTCTGGGGTTCTAATCTAGAAAAGCACATTCATTTCAGTTTCATCTGAAGTATTAATTTTAATAATTTAAGTGAGGATTTATAGAAAAATTTCCTCAACACTAATTCCTTTATTAAATACAAACATTTCACTTTTAAGAAGGAACAGCTCAACAAAAATCATGGATAAATTGGGCATGAAGGACAACAGATAATACTATTTTTGTGGCTTCTATAATTGTTTCTGCTCCAGCTACAGTAGATTTCTGCAGGTACTGAACAAAAGTCAGTACCATGCCACTGTATGAAAGTTAGTCCAAAATGGTAAATTAGCACTGGAATATGAAATTACTTAACTGTGTTCACTGCCTCATCAGCTCTAAGAAAGGCATTGGAAGAACCACTGAAACTCGCCATAGGAATGAAGGCAGTTGGAGAAACCTAATGCCAAGTTCCTCATTCTGCTTGAAGGAGTTTTTTCCTTAGGTTGCTATCCTCGGACATCAAGCAAATACAACTGCTAAGAAAATGTGGTTCTGCACTCACTCTTTTTCTTCCTGGGGAGATGCTACTGGATTAAGAGTTAGTTCTGGCAGCTGCTCATCATCCTTTGCTTCATGCTTCCCTCTAGATTCAGGACTTATATGAAGTGTGCCAATCTTTTCCGTGGTTTTGCGTACAAAGCTGGAAACACTAGGAATCACAAGTTCAAACATTTAAAATCAGAAGTTCAGAAGCAAACCAACCAAGCACTCCTTGCATTCAAACCATCATTTCAGAGACTCTATAATCTGAAGAACTCTTGAGAAAAGGATGAGAGCAGTAATGACCAGCAGGAACAAAACTGACTAAGAACCTGCTCAAAATTCATACTCCACTCATGATCATGTTTTCATCACAGAATAGAAACCTGAAGTATTTAACACTCCTGCTGGAGAAGCAGGGTCACACACCAACATTAGCTATAGATTTTGACATGTATTTGTAATTTGTATGCAAGTAAGTGCAGATTGGCTACACTGCATTTTAAAGCTTTTAAACAAAAAGCATCTTTAGGAAATTATGTCACACTTGGTGGTAAGAAACCACTTCAAAATGCTTCAAATTAATTCTTCAGATTACAAAGCTCACCAACAACATCCTTTTCACTCAGCAGTCCCTATTCCTTCAGGTATTTTATTGAAGAGAAAGCTCAATGAACATATCAGAACTCAATTATTTCTACCACTGCCACAAAGAGAACTACGTCAACAAGATTT
>WAAG01042433.1:1510-14104 GCA_013390105.1 Tichodroma muraria | reverse complement strand
TCCTGCAAATTTTGATCATACAGTGAGGGGCAAAGAAACATAGTCATGCAATGAAATCAATATAAATTGACTTCTATTTCCTTTTGGTTCTATTTTTCTTCTAGAAATCTTCCCTTCAGTGGGAGTTTCGGGGCTATGACTGAGAACAGAAACAGCATCAGGAAGTTGTGACTTTTGGAAGAATCTAACATTACCAGCTCTCATTATTTTTAGCATGAGTAGCATGAAATTTGGTTGCATATTTTAAAGCATTGGCTGTTTATATCATGGTATTGCCAAACTTCTCATTTTTGGCAGAGGAAAGCACCCAAAATATACTTGATAAAAAATGAAACAGGAACCAACAGTAATTTTTGAGATACAAGGATTTTTATAAAATTTCACATTTTTTTGAAGCTTGACTTATAATGTCCAAAATTTGGAATTGACAAAATTGAGAAAAGAAACTGCTGTGTTCTACTGAGGAGAGTCTGAGTTTTCACATCACTTGTAGACAGGAGATAGTGAAGGACAAGGCATCAGGTGGAACAAGCAAATCATAAACCAGCCTAAAATGTTCTGAAAGGAGGTTAAGAAACAAGGCAAATGACCCAGCACAGTACCTCGTGCATTACATGTACTCTAGCAACAGAAAATGGTTGTGGGGTGTTTATTGGCTTTGTTTGTGGTTGGTTGTTTTTTGATTTTATTTCATTATTGTTCTAGCAGTACAAATGCCTCTGAATAGTGTACATTTAAAGGAAAATAATGTCCAAACTGAGAAAAATCCTACAAGAGACACTAGCACCACTAAAGTGCTTTTCAAAGAAGGGTTTTCTGGGGCCTAAAATAATTTTTTTCAGTCCAAGTCAAGACAGGGGAGAAATTCTGTCATTGACTTGGAGGAAGTCAGAATTTCACCCTATGTGCAAGAATGGGGAATGCTCCCCCCACAGCAGACAGAACAGGTCCAAAATCTTTTGTGTTATCTGCTTCCACCCAATAACAGCTTTATAGAAGTAAGTTAAGAATGAATAACTTAACAGCTGCCCAAGGCGGCTCTAAAGTGCTGCTTTTCCCCGCTGCACATGAGAAGACAGCCATTAGTGCTGGTGCTGTGAGGTTCACTGCTCCTTGGGGGACTCTGCACTTGCAGAATGGCCTGGTTTTGCACTGGCAATATGCACACATCTGAAATTGCTTGCATTTGGATGCTGTTTGCTGCACAGTTTTGACTTAGTGCCATGTCTGTTACAGATTCTCCTCATCATGGATAATGTGTCTCTTGTGAGCATGAGCCCTATTCTTTATTTTTGTTTGGATAACACTTCTCTCTGAACGTCAGGAGACTGCCACATGCATTTTTACATAGCAGTATATTGTTAAAAAAAATTAACAGCTAGAAGATGAACAACAGAAAACAATGGCAAATTACTATTACACTGCTCTACACTTCCACCAGCAGTCTCTAAGGGTTTTGCAAACACTAATAAGCACATCCTCAGATATTTGACAACCAGAGAAATATTATGCTCTCTAAGGAAACAGAGGCACAAAGATGATGATTGACTGTCCCAAGATCAAGCAGTAGGAGAGAGTTAGCACTATAAAGATTCACAGTTCCACAATACCCAATCCTGTGCATTTATTTAAAGATGTTAGTGGAAAGAGAGTTTTGTACACCTACAGAATTACTTTGGTCTTTATTTAATCTACTTTTAAGAAGTTCCTATCCATTCTACCTAAGTATTAAAGTGCAATCCTGATGAATGGCAAAACTTGAACTGACTTCAGTCTGAGTTAACATTTGTTCAACTACAATACTGACCTTTCTTCTGAGAATTTCTAGGGAGCTGTGGAAGTGTAGAGTCAGCTCCTCACTCAGATGATATAAATCACTGGAGTTCTACTAAGTTCAGTAGAATGATCTTTAAACAAATTAGGAATATATGTCCATGAAAAACAGCTCTCTTTCTTTACATATTTAAATCAAAATTATCAGGTATCTCTCAGATGAGAAAGAGCTGAAGTTGGGATGTTGAAAGGAAGGATTTATTTTCTTTTCTAAGCTGAGCATATGGGGACATGCTAAAGTTACCTGGTGATCAGATATTTATTTTCAGAGTACACAGAGCTTTGATTTCAGAGCATCATATGAGCTGTGGTTACACCTATGTTTTTACTTTGTAGTTTCAGGTATGGGGGAGGAATAACTAAAAAACTTGCATGTCATATAGAAGTTTACAGGGTGAGAGTGTGCATATGGATAATTTCCATGGAGTAAGTGAGGTGCTTGAAGGTCACACCACAGTAATTTATGTGGCTGCCTAGTAACACAAGTTCAAAAAAAATCTTCCTGGAAAGTGTAAGTTACAGCAGGCTACAGAGGAACTGCTTAGCTTAGACACTTTGGCTAAGCTTTTGTTTGAAGATTAAAAGCTGGGGAGAAAAAGGACATGTCAGGAAGGCCCTCAATATGCACATCTATATAATAGAATTTGCATCTTGCAATCAGTAAGGCAATCCAATTAACTTTTGCTGACAAATTTAGCTAATACAGGATCCCAAATCCTCTAGTAGCATTGATGATACAGAAGTATGTCTATACACTGCTTTTACAGGCACTGTAGCTTCACCAGTTTAGAAACCATTACAGATAAAGCAGTACAGTCTTTGCTGCAAACCACTGACATTAGCAAGGCTTATTCTGCAAAAGTACTGACATTAGACATCTTTATACTAGAGCATATGTATCCCTCAGTGTATGCTGAATTGTTTTAACCATACACAAACAAAACCTTAATTGAAATCATTAAATCGGTGCAAAAATCAGTGCTTGAAGACTAGGCTTAGAAGACAAAGATTAAAATTCCAAGGAGTACACAGGTACAGTTAGTAAAAACAATGTAAAAATGTGCAAAGTATAAATGTAATAGCCAGTAGAAGGAGTCTAATTGGCAAACGTGAGACTGGCGCTTGGAGGTAAGATTTAAGTTTGGGGGAGAGCTATTTGTGTGGGAAAGGAAGAGCAGCACTGGTTTCTTGAATAATGACTTACTATAATGAGAAGAATGAGAAGCAATTTGGGCACTATTAGCTACACTGTTCAACAGTAATAAGGAGCTTGAAAATTATGTCAGAGAAATGAGATAAAGATGACTATTATACTGTTGGAAGGCCATCGTCTAGTGTAGCTGTGGAGAATAAATGAAAATGGAAACCAGTAAGGAACATAATACGATATACTTATGGTATTTTGTGTTTGAGCTATTAGCAGGTGCAGCTCTACTGGCATCAGTAGAGCTGTCTTCACTTGCTTCACAGCTCAATGTAGTCCTGTATCTATTTTATATACATACATTTTATAGTCTATGTGCTATAAGAACACATTGGAAAACTTTTGAAATGCATTAGAGCATTAGACTATGTGGAGTGGTTAAAATGTGTACCTGATTTAACTGCTTGCCATCTGGAACACAAGGAGATGAACCTAAACTGTCTGCTGTAATGCATGTAAAGAAGTTTTGGATTTAGGCCCAGATATGAATATACAAATAGATAAAGCTTATAGAACTGTGACACAAAGTCCCAGGGGTTTTCTGGGAATGTCAAAAAACACTCAGTAATCAGAACATATGCCTTCCATGTTAATATATCTTATGCCTCTGTCTCCAAAACAGATTATGGAGATGACTTTGAAACATGAAAAAAAAGTTTTTATTTAAGAGCTACCTTTGCATATTTTTCTAGACTTAGCTAAAGCTACTCAAATGAAGCGACAGCCTAGGATTTCCTCTAAGAAGGGCTTTTAGCATGAGGGATGTAAGCCTCTCATTTTGCATCTGGCAAAGTGGTGTGATCACTATGGAAATAGGCAGTGTAGCCTGCATTTCTACATGGTGATCAAGCTAAACCTTTTCTAAATTGCTGATCTACTTTCCTTGTTACAGACAAATACATCAGAAGAAAGTCAGTAGAAGTTGTCTGGATTAATGACAGATTGGCACAAGAAGGCAAACTTTGATTCTTACTCATGCACTTAGAAACTTGTCCCAAATATTCACTAGTAAGAGCTTAGAGCTGCAGAAGAGCTAATAACCTATTTATGGTGATCTATCAAGTATGAGGCTGAATCTTCTACTGTACTGTAAATTACTCTGCAAACATCTGAAAACCACTGTTATAAAAAGCAATTATTAATTTGTGTAGTGCCAGAAATGTATGTCCTACTCATTAGCCTTGCTCAAGTGAGCCTGTTGTTTTAATTGACTTCAGTGTGACTGTTTATGTGAATGAGCAAAACTTTGGCTTTGAGGGAGCATTTCTCAAAGCTTGAGGCAGAATAATCACTCTGGTGTGAACAGACTTCTAGTTTTCTCTAGGTTACCAACTTTCAATTAAATAAGGAGTGTTGTAAGAAAAAAAAAAAAAAGGAAAAGGACTACCAGTATATTTTTTTCAAAGAATGTCATGGCCCCAGCACAGTGCTGAGATGTGAGCTCAGTCCTGCCCCACCTGCAGTGGGGTGCTCCAATCCCACTCCCACACCACAGCTCTGATGGATTATGTCTTCACATGGGGGCACAGAGCAGCCCAGAGCACAAAGGCTGAACAGGGCCCCAGTGCTGGGAGCGTAGGGAAGGGATTAACCCGGCTCTCACTCAGCGCAAGGCTCAGACCATCTGTATTTAGGGGAGGCATGGGACATGTGGCCACTGCAACTCCTCATCAGTGTGGAAGGCAGCAGACAACTGCCCAGTTTCTCCTGAACAGCAGCTGGTTATCGTGCTTCTGGGATGTGCATAGTTTCTTCTGGAAGAAATCATCATAAATGGATAAATCGCAACATTAAATGGGTGTCTCTTCCACATACGGAGATATTTTGTCAATGGTCCTTTTGAGGCACCTAAATTTTTCATTTTATAGCATTACATAAAATACTTGTAATGATATTAACCTGCAAGATGAGTCTAAATATGCACAATCTGATCACGTTTAAATAAATTATTATAAAGGTCACGCGGTTCATAACCAGCTCTGCGGATCACAGAGTTTCACAGTACCTTATGCATAAGAAACAATCAGAAATTCGATTTCTGAGGTTACACTTTTAAAAACCTTTGATATTGCCCATGAAAATCAATTTCCTCCATGGAAGTTTAGGAGTTGGGAAGGGGGTTATTCTCACATTTTTGTGAATTCCTACAGAAAAGCAAATGACCTATGCTCCCAAAAAGTTGGCAGGTGACTTATTAAACTTCTCTCAAATCTCCTTCAGGAAGTTCATTAAAAGTCTATTTGGAAATGGCCAGGTGCTTGCTTCCCACAGTGCAAGAGGGAAATCTGTCACCCTGTTTAAAAAATTGTTTGGTTACTCGGGATAAAGAAATAATCATTATACCAAGCTGTGTGGTTTTATGATGGAAAACTGTGGCTTGGTGAGAAAAGTACCAAGGTCAATGCAATGAAAAACCCACAGTGAACTCAGACGTGATTTCCGAAGTCAGTGGTGGATAGAGGCCAGGAGAACAAAGTCTTTCCTGCGGTTCACTTGAAAACAATTTTTAAGATTATGGATAAAAATAACTCTCTAGCTTGAGAGAGTTATTAGCTTGAAAAAGTATCAATAGAAAAGATTTCTAAAATGTTTTATAAGGATTGCTAAGGCTGACAAAATTACCTTGTTTGACTCTGGATCCTGTCCTAAAATACTACAGCCAAGTCAACTAACAGGAAAATAGTAGGGCTAAGCCTTTTTCATTCTTTATTCTGCCAAACCACTGCCTTTTGCAATCAGGATTGATTACAAACACCCAATTAAGAGGCATTTGGAACATGATCTGAACACTAATCCTGTCTCTTTTTCTCTTTATACCTAATTATCAGCTTTAAGATGGGTATTAGCGCTTTAATTAGTAGCTTTACTTCAGGAACTTCTACATAAACTAAGAAATCTATAATATGGACATAAATACTTGTATATATGCACAGTCCTAAAGAGGTGAACATAACATATGCCTATATCCAAGCAGTTTGGTGTGATATATAAGCCTAGACATATACATATGAGTGCATGCATATCCAGTTTTCAGACATAATTTCATTCTTCGGAGATACTACAAAAGAAAATAATTTAATTTGGTTTCACATTAGCTGTAAAAAGATCTCTATATCATAATTATCAAACTACATTCCAATGTTATAGCTTGCAATAAACTATAATTAAGAAACTAAGAAACTAACAGAAACACATAGGTTTTTGTTTCAATTAGATTAGCACAGGAGAGGAGGGTGGAGAGAAGAGCAGTGTGGGGTTGACTGAAAACACACTGAGAGTTTCATGAAGCTAATTCCAGCAACTCTGGGTTTCAATTTAGAAGGGACTTAGACCTTTGTTCTGAATTTGTTTATCTTTTCCACAGAAAGGATGAAGGATTAGGCTTAAGGGAATCCATATTTGACCCTCAGATTTTTCCTGTCTGAAGGGCATCTGGTTGTAGCACATCTAGACAGAATTCTCCTGACAGTTAAGTGTCCAGAGTAATAGAAACATCCATATATGACTGGTTTTACAGTTTTAATGTGGTGCTGTACAGAGACCCAAGTCAAGACTTTCCTGTGACAGGGGATGCACCCATAGACAGAGTGCAACACTGGGCTCTGCATCCCGCCCCTCAGCCCTGAACACAGGCCAGCACAGACTCTCTAACTGTGACCAGGCAGTTTGGCCATGGATTTCCTAATACCTTTTCCTGAGAAAACTCAAACTCAAATCACTACTAAAAGAATGAATTGTTAAACAGTTTGACGATAGAGATTTTCACAAGAGTTAACTGCTTGGATAAAAACCAAAGGAATTGTTTCATTACACTGTATAATCAGAAAAATAATGTAATTTACAACTTCTTTTAACTCTTATTTAGTCCCTACAATAAAATAACAGCATCTTTATCTTTAGATACTTGCATCTGTGCGTGGAAATATATGCAGCATCTTGCGACAAATAGAACATTATATATACTTTCATAATGTAAAATTTTTAAGTTAAGGAAAAATTTTTGGGGTACAAGGGTTTTCTGCTTCCCTGATACTGCAGAGGGTCTGGGCTGATTCCCTTCCTTGATAGAAACCTTTCCTGCAGCCTTATGGAGGGTACCAAAGAGTAGTGGTCTCCAGAAGGGCTGTCTGGGTCTAGCTGAGTGCTCCCTGAGAAAGCCTTTCATGTGCTTCATATAAAGCAGAAAAATGCCCTCAAAGTGCACCCAGAAACATGAGATACCACATGACCCCCAAATCTACTGCAACATCATCTCATACTAAGCCAAAATCACTTGTTTCTTGTTTTAGGAATAGAATGAAGGATGGCCCCCTTCATCCCTTTAGCACTTGCAATTATCTCTTGGTAACCCCAAACATCTCCTGAGGGACAGAGTTTTGAGGGAGACAAAAAGGGCAAGATGCTGCCTCTTCAGCCCAGGTATGGCCTTCCCAGTGTGCCAATATTCCACTCTGGCTTTGACAGAGAGAAGTCCAGGTCACTGCCCACCTCTGCCTGGGCAGTGCAGCCCACGGTGGGGTGACTCCACAAGTGTGGGCTGGGTGGATTAGAGAATCCAGTTCAGAGCAAGCAGGGAGTGTGGGCATCCTTTCAGCTGCCCTCAGCAGTGAGGAGGGGGCATTCCCATGTCTCCAGGATACCTTGTCCTGCTGAAATCCACTGGTAGGCCAGTGCTGATGCTTAGCTGATGGGCCAAGCCAGTCAAGCCATATTTCTCTTGGAATGCTTAGAGGCCTTGGCTCCTTCAGACCTTTCTGCTCAGTGGTGGGGAAACACAACCCCTGCCTTCCACAGACCTGAACAACTCTGTACCTGTGCTGCTCTGCTGCTCGCCCTGCCTGCAGAGCCCCATGGTGGCTGGGCAGAGGGAATTAGGAAGCCCTGACTGACATTTGCTATCCAAACAACTGACACAGTCATTGACCATCCTACAGGCCCTGTGCTGAACCCTTCCCCGCAGTCATCAAGAATGATGGGAGACAGCTCTGTGGGAGTGGAGGGCAAAGCTCCCACTGCTTCCATGGGCAGTGGGACTGCACTGGGGCCAGAATGCCCCTACCCCTGAGATATCCTTGGGGCAGTGTGTGGGAGCAGCTGAGGTGCACCTGGGGCAGTCAGGAAGCAGCTGCTGTGTGCAGCTGATGGCAGAACCGTCCTGACAGGCTCAATGGGCAGCCCAGCAGGATTGCTCATGGGTGGTTCTGCAGGTGGGCAGCAAGGACATGGGCACTCGTACTCCCATCAGATCAGCCCAAAGGGCTTGAACTGCCCCTGCACAAAAGGAACAAGCGCCAGGCACAAGGCCTGCACAAAGCAGACCTTGCTGTGTGGAAGAATAGGAACCAGGATTTAGACAAAAGCAAATGAAAGCTTAAACTATGCAGAAACTAAAGAAAGGCTGAGCCATGGTCTTGCTTGCTCCTGTTTATTTTACCAACCTGAGTTTGTTATACCTCCAGATTTGTAGCATAAATCCATTGACATTATTTAGAAATAAAATGGATGGATGAATTTCTAACATCATTAAGGTCTATGGGAGTTATGTGGAGCT
The DNA here is from genome assembly GCA_013390105.1 of Tichodroma muraria. NCBI lineage: Eukaryota > Metazoa > Chordata > Aves > Passeriformes > Sittidae > Tichodroma > Tichodroma muraria. The sequence goes on along the minus strand of WAAG01042433.1, from coordinate 5,516 downwards.
ATACTTTCATTCTGTAGGTCTGAATATCTGTTTTCTTCCCTACCCAAGAATCTAGAGGAGCCATTCTCTTCTGTATGAACAAACATAGATATTTTTTGCTCTGTATTCTATAACTGACCACAATTTCTATACAGGTCTACTCTCATTCGTGTAACTAATCCCTAGTAAATGCAATATGAAGAGTAATCTATTACTTTCCTATAACTTGAATGTTTCCAAAATGGGCAATTTTTCCACTCTGAGAGATTTGACAGCACTGTCGTATATAATCCACAAGTGTTAAGCAAGAATGATATTTATTTTCTACATCTATAAATGATGTTCATTAAAATAATAGAGCTGTGTGGCATATCTATGAAAACCTTGTAAAACAATACAGTCAAGTCTGGCAACAAGGTTAATGATTTGTCAGTAAGGAAACCACTGTTGGACTTTCTCTACCCAACCCTCCACCTTTCTTAAGCCCTTTTCTTCTGAAGCTTCACATTCATTTTCTTAATGTTTTTAACCTAGTGTCTGTGAAATTTTTATTGCTCCCTAGATAATGACATCTGATCTGAATGTAACCACACACCTCTTTGCTCAGCAACATTTGTCACAAACCATTATAAATTATCATGCTGATAGTGTGCATTGCTGGGAAACCGGAAAAGTTCCATAAATTCAAAGTACTGTATCAGTGACATTCTTGTTTATTATCTAGGTATAAAGTTTTACTAGATTCAAGATGGCTACATTTACACAGTAGGATACTTCAGCAACACGAGACTTGTACAGCTTGCACGAAGTGCTGAAAAGCATTTACCACATGCAATAAGCACTGGAGCATTTTAACTAATATGTGGCCATATGTTTTGTCTCTTCTATTCATTTTAACCGTGTTTCTGACTCCAAGAATGCATGCCTATTATTGGGACTTGCTTGAGAAAAGGCAAAACGGCAAACAAAAACTACTTTTCTCTTAAAGCACAACAATAATCCCTGTTTCTTGGCTTCCTGAAGAGGAGGCATAACACTCATTACGGTTAGATGTTAAAAAGAGACTGTGGATTTTTTCATTATATACGTCCTTGATAACAATCTGTGGTCGACATGTTTGTGTACTTCCTGTTGAAACCCTGCATTTCCATAACGCTGGTACAGTAGTCCTGTCACGAAGATTATTAGATGAATCTAGCTTGTGTGGACATATTTTTAATTATTTGCATATCTTTATTCTTCAAAACTGTGAAAGTTGAGTCCTTTGGAATGCCTCCAAAGAAAAAGGAATTTTCACCATGTTTACTTGAAATTTAAAACAACTCAAATGGTTCTGATTGTCAGAAAAACATACATATATGAATTTTATTATCAGTCATTTGAGAAATACTTACTCATTAAAGCATAGCATAATAAGTAGGTAAATCAAGGGCATATTCTTAAATTAATTCCAAGCCCTAACATACAAAGGGACTAACTGGGAACAGCTTCAGTAACAGCTAATGCTTAAATGTACTGCTTTTGATTCTCCTCAGAGAATCAACCTTCCACCAGTTTTACATTTCAATACATCTAGCCGTCTATATAAAGCAATATTTTTTAAAGTTAGGTAAAGCCTCCTGATTTTCTTGTTGGTACTATGGAACAAGAAGGTAACCTTTCCAAAGTCAAAGTGTTTCCCTTCCTGGGCTCAGGGGGTCCCTGTTACTAAAGCTGTTTTCAATGCTAACTAATGTCCAAGTTGCAATGAACAGCATTATAAAGAGGATTTTGGGAGCTAGGCCAGCAAGCTAATCTTCTCTAGTCTACTCTAATTGTATGGGACATATTTTGTTCCCAGACATGAATTCCCTTATCTCTCATTTTCTATCTGCATTTCATATTTAAGTGGTTATTAATTTCCAGTGCTAAACCTTTCAATAAACTAGAGTGTAACCTAAATTACACATTTTTAGATTGCAAACTGAGTTTCTAATAAGCTAAGCATATTAGAAAAATAAAATGCACTTAGCTGAAAAACAAAAAAAAATCTTGTGATACATTTATTGCATTAATCACCTGTTGTATTCAATATTCAGTACAAGGAATGTGAATTTTGTAAGTAGATGCTGAAATTTCAGACCACGGAGATTGTTGACAAATTCCTGTTGCTGAAATAATTGTTTTGGTCCTAAGGTTTTTCAGCTATTTTTTGGGGTTTTTTTCCACAAACACAATCCCTCTCAAGTTAAAAAGAGCAATTTTCAATATAAATGAAGTAGCAGCTGAGTAATTTAGCACAGCCTAGAAAATTAGTGTTTCAGCACAGACAAAATAATGGTAAAGTCATCACCATCATACACTGCAAAGACAATGCAAACAACCCTGTTGAGAGACTTCCTTCCACCCACTACCATCTCATTACTGCTTTGGGCTCCATTTCAGGGGCAGAAATAATGCAGCGGGGAGAGTGGACAATGAACACTGAGAAGTAAGCAACAGAGGGAGAGAGTCAATCCTTTCCCTGGACCCAGTTCAGCTCAGTCTAGCACTGTTTAGCACAACACTGTGCCACAAAGATTACTTGTTCTTCAAATAATTGTATGCTGTACACCATTTTACTGCTGCCAAAGACCATGTTGGTTTTACAGAGTTGGAAAAACATGCATTCTAGCAAGGGAAAAAAAGGATTTGACACTGAAATATGCTTGATTTGATTCCCCGATTTCTCTCTAAAAGGCAAAGAGTGACAAATACTTTAAAGCACTAGCAGTGCTCCACAGAATGAAAGCAAAACCTGTATCAAGAAGACACAGAGAAGTGAACCATTGCTTCAGTACAAGACATTAAAAATTAAAGAATGGGAAGTCAGCGTGTGAACATATGGCATGAATACGAGCTGCAGCTCCAACACCACAGTAAAACCTCATTTTCACAAAATTTAGTTTTATGAGCACAGGGTTTTCCTGCATTATCACTCAACTATGGCACTGAAATGCTGATCTATAAGTGATAATAAAATACCACAAAAAGCAACTAAGCACCACAATGCATCATTAAAAACTTCATTTTAGAAGAAAACAATAACTGTGATCTAAGTAATCAGTTTATGAAATAACAGGACAAAGACGGGCATGGTAAAAATTAAGTGCTTGATTGCAGTTGCTCTCTTTCCCTAAGTCCAACACTCTCGTCTCAAGGTCTATCACAACCACTCCTGATAAACTGAGCATCATTTTATGGGACCAAATCCTGTATACTCCAATGAAATACCAAACACCACTGGCTATTGAGTTTAATTTTTCTGACATGCAGAGAAAATCTTGACTGGTAGCATTAATGAACAGCAATTATCTTGCAGTTATCGGTAGGGGATAAAAAATTATGACACACAAAAAATATTTAAATAACTATGATACTCCAGAAATATTTAAATAATGAATCACTAAAATATTTTCTTCATGCAAACAAGCAGGCTGAATTCAGAGGGCATGTTGAAGAGGGAATGATCTGACCATATGTTGCCTTGTGCAAGCTGTGAGATTTACAGATTTGGGGAAAAGCGGAGAACAGCTTCTGGGAGGTTGCAATTCTCACTTTTGGGACGGGTGGTCAAAGGGAATGCGAGGACAGGGGACAAAGGGAGCCTCAGCTCCCTCCTTCCTCCTCTCAGGGCACTACAGGAGAGCAGGAGGAGGGGAAAGCAAAGCTACTGACTATAAATCAGCAGCAAAGGGAGAAAGAAGGAGATATGACTATCAGTTCTCCAGTCCACCGCCCCTTGAAGGGTGAGGGCAAACGCCAGACTAACTCCGTGTTAAGAAGATTTGGCAATTTATAAATGGCCTGTCTTCCTTGGGCTGTCAGTACTCGTAGGGCTACACAAGCAAAAGGAGCTCCCTTTTCAAACTCAAACTCAAACAAGAGACTTAGCGAAAGCAAGCGGCCCGGAACAAACGGTGCCTCCGCACAAGCGCGCAGCGGCGGCCGGGCGCAGCCGGGGCTCGGCTCGCAGGCCCGGGCAGCCGCCAGGCCGCTTCCCGCGCCC